>CM035815.1:2405609-2573109 GCA_020458035.1 Magallana ariakensis | reverse complement strand
CAGTGCAGAATTGAGTTTTGACATCTGAAAACTTTGGGCTTGTAATTTTGTTAATGTTAAAATAAATTGAGATAAGAATGAGAACTTTTATTTGATTGCATATATCATGTATAATATGATCATGCATCATGCTAAATTTGTGATTAACTACATGTACAATACCTTCCTGTGATCAGGGTCCTAGCTTAAATGATTTCTTTAGAAACGTTAATTGAAAAGAATATGAATTACTAACAGATTTAAGTAGCTACATGTAAAACTATTAAGTACCGGTATTTATTTCTTGGCATTCTTGCAGTGGTTGGCTATCTGACAAGATTATCCACTAGTTTGTACTGCACATAATACGTCTCCAAGTTACTCGAGTGTTGTTGGAAGGATTGAATCATTATTTTACTATGCAGATTTATGCTCAGTTCGTCAATGTTGTTGTGACAAACAATTTGGCATATTGTAGCAGGGAATTGTCTGTCTGTAACCTCCCTATCCCTCCACAAGTTCCAGATATTTGTGTTCCTTGGTTTGCCAACCCCTGCACATGGTTCTAGTACCGCTGAGCCACTGACTGGAAGGAAGATTTATAAGAAACGATGAAGTTGGGTTATTATAAGTTTTGTCAGCAGCTGTTTTTGTTTGATAAGTGATGTTTGTTTCTGTTAGACCCCAGACTGTGGGTGCCATGTAGATACATGGAAACTTGTTTATGTATGATCAGACAGGCATGTTTAGCCAGCAACTGTGGAGAAATGGAGGAGGGGCCAGTTATAAATTGGAAAAATGAAAATTCATAATATTAGTTGGAGGTTGAAGAAAAACATTAGATGGGTTTTTGGTTAATAAAAAAGATAAATTATTTTCCATTTTTGGGCCAAGAAGACATACAAAAGTTTACAATTATTAGAAAGATCGAGAGTCTTATCGGTAAATGAAAGATTGCATGGTTTATATCTGTGATTCATTTTAAGGCAGCATCTCATACTCAGTCTGGTAACAGTCTTTGATTGATGTTTCTGGCTCCATGTTTATAAGGAGAACCCTGGCAATACCCTTCCTATTTTGATTCTTGTAATAGTCATACTCTTTTATGGAGAAAAAAAATATGTCATTGCAGTAATTTTTTTTTTAAAGAGTGTTTATCTTTATGGCCTTAAGAAAAAGAAATTGATGAATGGAACCAAAATTGATCACTCATTGCCGAACATTAAGCAAGTTTAATTGGTTCTTGTTTTCAGTGGCTGCCAAATTGTTCTCCTCATTATAGAGAAAACTTTTTCATGTATATGTTTTCGTATTTTGGTTCAAGCCATCAATCCAGCCAGTTATAAAAAGACTTGAGTGGCACGTCTTTAGCAGATAAGGAATTTTGATTATTCTTGGTGAGCTGAGCTCTTGGTCTTCTGTGCAGAGAACGAGGGTCGGTATATTGATGTTGGGGAGTCTTTTGCTGGGTCCATCACTCTACAGCATCAGATACAGTCTGACAAGTGAAGTCTTGCAGGAGCATTGATTTCAGAGAGACCAACAGCACCCTCCCTCCAACCCCCCCCAACAAAATACATTAATGTTGTGCTTGAATGACTGATAATATAATATTGGTATAATTATGTGTATAGGTTTAACTTTTAACTCTTTGCCCCTTAGAGGTTTCTATCCTTTAACCATCAATGACAGGTGTTTAATTTTTTTTTGGGGGGGGGGGTATGAGTAAATTTTTGAAAGAATCCCGTATCCAACCACTCAGTTATGCTTTATTATTTGAATTACAGCTACATCTAATATAAATTGCATGTTCCATTATAAAAGTACATGTAATGTACTACATCAGATTGTTCATTATTAAGTAATGATCGAATTGAGTGGGAAAAGATACCACAAGGAACGAAGCTGCAATGTTGACTTCCTGCATAATTACTCTCGATTTGCAGCTCATGTACATTATTTATATTTCTTCTGAAGCATGTTTTAAACAAACACACTCGTAGAAGAACATTGCAAAGTGAGATGAAGTTTTTAGCATGTTACAGGCGAATTAAAAGCATAAATGTCTGCCACTGAGAGCATATCACAGCTGGGGGGGGGGGGGGGTACTCTGTTTATCACAAAAACCATCTTAGTTCTGAAATTTGTTTTGAAATTTGTTTTGTATGGGAGGTTAAAGAAATAGGTCAAATTTTATCAAATTTAAGAAATGTGTGTAAACATTAAAACATTTACAATTATCATCGGAAATTGTATTTTCAAAACATTTTTATATGGTTTTAATGAGAATTATAATATTTTTTTTTTATAACTATGTATATATATATATATATATATATATATATATATATATATATATATATATATATATATATATATATATATATATATATATATATATAGGTAAATTAATTAAAAATTATTATAAATGATCCTACACCTTTTTCAGATATTAGCATGAAACATTTCCTTCTTAAATAATATGAGTTTTGATTAAGTCAAAATGCAGAAAAGAGAAGAGTGCATTTAAAGACTCTGCAATTACCTACATGTACCAGCTATGAGCATGTGCTGATTTGATTAAAAAACGATTGATGAATTATAAAGGGCTATGAAATTATTAAACAAAATCTACAGAATCTTCAGCCATTTTTCGCTGATGATTGATTTAGAAACACACAGAAAATATGAATGAGCCCCGCATGTTTGTTTAATAAAGTATGTCTAGACGTGGTTTTAATACAGGGAAATACTTGCACATTTCTATGTTTTACATGTTTGAAACTTTAAGAGAAACACTCGGATCAAATTGTCACCACTATACTATGTGTAAAAGAACATTAACAGGGTCTTTTACCAACAGCCATGTTACAGGGCATTAAAGTTATATAATAAAGCAATGATTGAGGAGTTTTTATCACCTCCCTTTGCACTGTTAAAATAAAAGATTCTCAGACCCTGGCTTATTACTGTATATTCATGTATAGGGTATTGGCCTAGGGAAATGTAGGCCATATCAGTCCTTCCATATCAGTGATTACAGTAAGATTGTAAACGTTTGTATGTATGAAGAAAGCAAAAAATCATTAGCTCTCTCTCTCTCTCCCTCTCTCTCTCTCTCTCTCTCTCTCTCTCTCTCTCTGCACTAATGAATTGAAGTGATAGGGCATTAGCACTAAATGCATTTTTCAAGAATTATTTAATGCTCCTAGAGCTCAGCACCAATCTAAAAATATTTGAAAATGCCATGATTTTAATGACCCCATGGAGTAAACAATGAGGCAATTCTTTTAGGAAAGAAGTTAAGAACCGCTTGTGTTGGCTGACAGGTGCCCCCCATTGACTGTCAGTCTCCCCCTCTCTAGGTTCAGTGTACAGGGGCCGTACAGACAGAGAGCTGAACCAGCTCCCCCCTCATCTGGAAGTTATAATCAACCCTCCAAAAAGTTCACTCTTGATTTCACAGACTTTACCTCTTCATTGTATTTTCAGCTCTCTCCAAGGAAGACACAATACAGGAGAGTGATCAGGAGGTAAGCTTCTTCTAATTATAACCTCTACTGTTCTAGTCTAATATTTATTGAATTGTCTTTGATTAATTAATTGATATTTTGATGCATATTTCTTTTAAAGATTAATGTGTTTTACCATTATACCACAATTTAATTTTAACCTACAACTTGTGAAACTTCTGTCAGCTCCTTAGAGATAGATTACCATGGTAATGATCAACTTGTTTCATCATACATACTTATATGTTCTTCTGCATAATAACCTAATAATTAAATAGGTTGAAATTCTGATTTTTTCAAAACAAAACAAAAATACACATAAAAAATTGTTAGTTAGAAATAAATTTGATTTTGTAGTTTAGTGGATGATTGATGACTTCTGTATCACAAAAAATTGATACACTGCAGTCAGATCATTCCTGATATCGATGAATTACATGCTTATTGAAACTACTTATACCCTGATAGATGAATTGTACGATGGCCATCGCTTTTTGTCCTGTTGATTAGTGCCTGTGTCAGGAGCTAGCCAATGAAAAGGTCTCGTGCTGTCGATTTATGTCCTTACCCTCGCAAGGGTCGAAAACTCCATGAATCAATTACAATTCAAATTGGCATCACATGTTTTTATTGAAGTGTTGGCCATTTTAGGCGGACAATTTGCTAACTGTGAGATGGATGGTAGCCACAATAAGACAAATTGACAGGCTTCATACATCAATTCCTATTGATATCTGTCTCAGAAATCAAAGCTTCGCCTCAAACAGATAGACATTTTATACTTTAATTCAATCCAATGGGTACCTCTCTGTCGTCTTGTTCTAATGAATCATGTACTCTTACACCCATCTCAATTAATTGTCAGCAATCCCAGTAATGGAATCCCGAAATTAGACAAGAAAATAGCTGTACTTAACCAAGAATAATGGCTGTTTTCTGGTTATTTCTTGCTTGTAGTCGGATCCCGGGTTTCAAGGAACGAACGGTTATTCCACCTTGGATACGTCTCCACCGAACCTAGCTCTCCAGAGGTGTAGTTACAGGGATGACTGTACAGGCCCTAACGGCATCAACCCCGCCAACCGACACACGGGGGGATACCACACCTTAGGACGCCCAGCGGTGGTACCTCGAAGCTCAGGTAAGGAACCACCCTAGACCATAGTTATCTAATGGACCTGTCCAATCCATAGTTATCTAGTGGAACGCCAGCATGTACTAAAAATGGTCCATGTGATAACATAGGTTACCATGCTGGATTAAAATAACAAGCCAGGTATGACTTATCTTGTACATGCATATAGTGTCCGATTGGTCTTTAAGAATTTGATTATTTTGATCAATTGCACTTAGCAAGGACATTGCAACCTTGACCTACTTGTAGATAAGGTCACCAGGTGGCCCCTTGGAGACTGAATATATTCACATATATATATTGATATACTGTTACAGATATTGGTGTTTGTGCTTTGTTAGTCATAATTCTGAATCTGTAATTACATATAATTACATGTAGTTGAGGAGTACTGTTTTTGTGGGGAAAATAATCGGAGTAATTTAGTGAGTGCTCAGTGATTCAACATCTTCTGGTTGACTAACAGTTAATGAAATGACTTAGAAGTACTAGATAATTCACCTAGCTTAAGACACCTGACTTCATTTTAATTTTGTTGTATTAACTCCTCCTACAGATCCTATTTCATACTCATAGTAAATTTATGTAACTCTTCAGGGAATGAGGTATGAAAGGTCACTGCCCACACATGAGAGAGACAAGCTTTTAACTGTAGATAAAAGCAGTCCTAATGCTCTCGGCTGGTCTGAAGTGTCCCAGTCTTTCATAAACTTATCCTTAATTCCTGAGTCAGCTTTTTTTCCAACACAATTAAAGCTAGGGTTTTTCTATGGATGTGTGGATATTTTTTGTGTTAATTGTGCAGTAAGGGTCCCAGCATTAAGAGAGCCCACACAGGGTCCCTAATGTTAAAGACTGTAAGCCAACAAAGCCTGCAGTAGGCGGGGATGATTATTATGTAATTGGCATTTTAAGACGGGCTGTGTCGTCCTTGTTACTGCATGCAGTGGGACCTCCACATTCCTGTTATAATTATACGCTGCACCTTTTTACTCTATGTTGACAATAGCATCTAGAGTGTTTTCCTTGTGTATTGTAGCAGGCCATCATGGGTATGTCATATCAGCAAGAGAGCTAAGTGCCCCACCCAGAGAGGATTATAACCCACAATATTAAGCAAAACTTGACTCCTTGATGTTAATTTTACATGGAGATTCATTATCAAAGGAGTCTGTGATTTTGTCTTTGGTCTCTAAACCTTTCACACACATCAGTGTATCAGACATTGACAGAGCTGTGTGGCTAATGTTGATAGAATTGTGACCACTTCATTATATTGATCAATGTATTGATTTGTGAACACAATGACAGCATGCTTCTATTCCGATTCCTCTTGCTCTTAATCTCCGTTAATTGAATCATTTCCCTTGTACTTAGAACTTTTTTGTTTCATTTCTGCGACTGCTGAATACATGTCTGCCCTCACGCCAGATGTTGCAGGGCAAATTTACTGATTCATTGCAACTATGAAGTTTTTGTAAATTATTTCCTGGGTTGAATAAAATGCATCTGTGGAAATTTGTCTAGAAAAATCATCTGGGTTTCATTATTATAAATCTTATTGGGTTAAAAAGAACCAGTTCTGTTGTTAGAGAATATCTTTTTGATACTGGAACATTGTAATTCTACTCCTGACATGGCAGATTCCTTGGTGCAATTAATGAAAATTTATTCCAAGTGCAAGTTCTCCTATCTGTAACATTCATTTAAACATAATTTCCAAAGGAACGAGATAATTCTTTTAGATTACATACATATACTTATGAC
The DNA here is from genome assembly GCA_020458035.1 of Magallana ariakensis. NCBI lineage: Eukaryota > Metazoa > Mollusca > Bivalvia > Ostreida > Ostreidae > Magallana > Magallana ariakensis. The sequence goes on along the minus strand of CM035815.1, from coordinate 2,566,716 downwards.
ACATGATTACACGTAACATAATGACATTTTATCACTGAGAATGATCTGTTATACATCCATCGTTCCTATTGACACGCTGGCTCTCTTTACAACCACATTTCTTGCAATGAGATTTTTTTTTTCTGTGTGATGTGTTGCTATTTTTCTCAGATCTTGTTCTGTATTGGTATGCAGTGTCAGCGTCTTGTTTCCCCTGACACAGGACGTGGCGAGATCTCGTTGAATTATTGATGGCCGGGGTGGTGGGAGGGCGAGGAGAGTAGCGGAATCTCCCTGAAGTCTGTGTCACTTCACACTCCACTGTCCATATTGATTCATCACAGAAAATAGCAGAAGGAGGAATTTCTTTGTAATATTGTAGAGTCTTAAATCATCCCTATTTATGAAGAGTTGGTTTGACACCCTCTCACTCTATAAAGGCTGTAAGAAGTCAGTCAGGACATGCTCCTTCTTTATGTGTTCCAGATCTGACCATGACCCATTGGGTTTTTGCATTTTTACTCTTTATACTTAAATAACCATATCTAGCTTTTTTGCGATGTTCTTATTTTTTATTTTTAGCTCACCTGAACCGAAGGTTCAAGTGAGCTTTTCTGATCACCCGTTGTCCGTCGTCCGTCCGTCCGTCCGTCCGTCCGTCCGTCTGTCCGTCTGTAAACTTTTCACATTTTCGACTTCTTCTCTAAAACCACTGCGCCAAATTTAACCAAATTTGGTACAAAGCATCCTAATGGAAAGGGGATTATAAATTGTTAAAATAAAGGGCACAGCCCTTTTTAAAAGGGAGATAATTGCGAAACAGTGAGTATAGGGTGTGTGTCTTTAAAAATCTTCTTCTCAAGAACCACTTCACCAGAAATGCCAATATTTACACAAAAGCTAGTGTATATAGTGAAGATTCTAAATTGTAAAAATCGTGACCCTCGGACCAAAACTGGGGCCCTAGGCGGGGTTCAAAGTTTAGCATAGAAATATACATAGAAACATGTTTACAAGATTTACAAGATTTTTGTTCCATTTAATCAACTAAATTGTGCACCAAAAAACCCAACTGTGTCTCCCTGATTATTGACAACTCATGGCATAAGTATATAAGTTTGTTTAATCAAGAAATGACGGATGAATACGATAAGGTGTAAAAATTCACTAAACATTATTTTAGTTTATCGCTTATAGTTTATTTGGAGACCGTGCCCGATAAAAATAAAAATTAATATGTAAATTTATTTGTTGTCGGGCACGGTCTCCAAAATGAATGTAAGCGATAAATGTATCTTGTGATTTTGTTGTATATTGGTTTAGCGTTATTGATACGGCATAGACTGGTTCGCCAGCTTATAGGAAATATCAGTGACGAGAAAAATTTATTTTAGGCCCACAAGTTATCTTCACACGCTTGCGATGGAATGCTGAAAAAATCTTTCGGAGAGTCAATAGATTTATTTTAAAAGTAAAACGGCTTTAATAGTTATAAACAAAGAAAGAGAAACATCTTTCGATTAAGTAAAACCGCTACAAAGTGTTAGCCTGAAAAAATCTCTGGAAGCCAGGCAACTGTATATTTATTTTACCTACTGGTTATGGAAAGTTCTTAGCTTTACAAAAAACCAATTTCTACACTGACACGATCCCACTCTCTAAGTTAATAACTCCATATTTTATAAACACATAAGATAATATGTACAGACCATGTGCTAATTGTGTGTAGCCTGTGTGCATTCAATTTATATGTGTTTACTTATTCTTATCGGACCTTTACGAGAAAACGGAGCTAAATCAGATCGTTACCATCCTCAGCAGCCCCATAAATCAAGTTATAATGGGCATGGATTGGAATGCTACGAGTAGTCTAGTGCCAATTATAACTTACTCAACAATGAAAATATTTAACGTTATACATTTCCGATGTAAATTAATATTTACAATACCCACATAAACAATGTATTGTCAACGGTGTCAATTAATTTGTTCCTGTTAATTTGATATTTATTGTCAAATTCATGTTTAGTTCTTCTTAAACCTTCTTTCTTTGATCCGCCTCAATCTTCTTTCCGATTTATTTTAAGTGTGCGCATTTGCTGTGCGCGAAGCTGCAGTGAGTTTTCCCACTGTTTACCTGTCCTTGAATTTCCTAGCGGCAGCGTTTGGAATCAAGGGCAGGCTATCCAGTCTAAGATACGGCAGATCTACGCACGTGGTGTAGATTTATTTGTAAACAACACTACATAGGTAATCTTGTTTCACACGGATATTGAAATAAATAAAAGTATGTTTTATTATAATTAGGGAAACACTGTTAATGTGTTACACTCGTATACTAATGATGAACCCGTGAAATTTGTTCAAAGACTGTTTAAAGCAGAAAGAAGTTAATTTATTTTTAAACTTTGAAATTTCTTCGATTTTTCAGTGTAACCATGATGAGTTATGATTCATTGTATTACAAATGCATCACTACGTATTTTATAAGAAAATATACTGAGTATACAATCACATGGTAATGTTAAAATTGCAAATAAAAATATAGTTGCATATGTGCGAATTTAGTTACACAAACCATTTTCATATACTGATAATATTGGATATACGACTATTGGTACAGAAAATTAATGATATCTATATTAAAGAAAATGTCAGCTCGACACCTTTGTGACCGTTCCGGCCTTTGATATGTATAGGGAAGATTCTAAATTGTAAAAATCGTGACCCTCGGACCAAAACTGGGGCCCCAGGCGGGGTTCAAAGTTTAACATAGAAATACATAGGAAAAATGTATAAAAATCTTCTTCTCAAGAACCATTGCACCAGAAATGCCAATATTTACAAAAAAGTTTGTATATATAATGAAGATTCTAAATTGTAAAAATTGTGAGCCCCGGACAAAAAGTGGGGCCCTAGGCGGGGTTCAAATTTTAACATACATGTATATAGGAAAATGTTTTAAAATCTTCTTCTCAAGATCTATAATGCAACAGTTTGGAATATTACTATGCATACATCCTTAAATAATGTAGATTCTAATTTGTAAAAATCGTGACTCCCGGACTAATACTGGGGTACCAAGAGGGGTTCAAAATTTAACATTTTAAAAAATATATAGAAAACGTTTAAAAATGTTCTTCTTGAGAACTACAATGTTACAGGTTGTGGAATTACTATACATGCATCCCTGGCTTATGTAGATTCTTAATTGGTAAAATCGTGACCCCCGGACTAATACTGGGGCCCCAAGAGGGGTCAAAGTTTAATATAGAAATATATAGGTAACATGTTAAAAAATCTTCTTCTTGAGAACTACAATGCTACAAGTTGTGAGATTACTATGCATGCAACCTTGGATAATGTAGATTCGATAGTTTTAAATTAGTGACCCCTGGACTAATACTGGGGACCCAAGATGGGTTAAAAATTGAATGTAGACGTATATATGGAAAATGTTTAAAAACCTTTTTCATGAGAACTACAATGCTTCAATTTGTCAGATTACTACGTAAGCATCCTTAAATAGTGTAGAAGCTGTGACCCTCAATCTAATACTGGGGCCCCAAGAGGGGTTCAAAGTTTAACATAGAAATATAGAGGGAAAATGTTTAAAAATCTTTTTCTAGAGAACTACAATGCTTCAACTTGTGAGATTACTATGCAAGCATCCTTGATTAATGTAGATGCTAAATTAATAAAGCTGTGACCACTGGACTAATACTGGGGCCACAAGAGGGGTTCAAAGTTTAACATAGAAATATATATGGGAAATGTTTTCAAAAAGTTTTTCTTGAGAACTATTATGTTACAGTTTGTGAGATTACTATGCAAGGATCCTTAAATAGTGTAAATTCTAAATTGTTAAAGCCAACCATAAACCTCGGACCAATACTGGGGCCCCAGAAGGGGGGTTCAAAGTTAGAAATAGCATATGCTACGAAATAGAATGTTACAAGAAACTGTTGTTCAGGTGAGCGATGTGGCCCATGGGCCTCTTGTTTATTTTTTTACATTCACTTTCACATAACAAAAAAAATACTATGTGGAAAAATTGATTCCAATATTGTTTGCATTTAGAAAGATTTTATTTGTGAACTACTAACGCAAATAAAAACGGTTGTAATACGTAATTTACCCCAGTTTTACAAATTGTGAAATGCGAAAAAAAAACCCCAAAAATGGTACTATCACTATATGATCATCGACATCTTGTGATTTAGCTGCACTTAAAATACCACCCCCACCCCAACCGCCCTGTTAACCACCCACCAAACTGTAGACAGAGAGAAGTCACAGAGAAGAAAAATAACACCTGACTTTTTTAATAGGTTTTATCTTACCTGAATGACAAACTGCTGTGTTAGGTATGAAAGAGGTCTCCTGACAGTTGTGGAAATTAATTGCAAACTCATGAATTGCTGTGGGTGTGTGAGGACTGATGAAATAGACAGCCCTCTGTAAATAGTCATCAATAGATAGCCCTCTGTAAATAGTCATCAATAGAGTAGGACTTCTGGAAGAATATGAAATATTCTGGTGTTTTTGCATACTACTAGGAGACTTCAAATATTTGTTTGTGGTGTTGATTGTTTATGATTGCTGTAAGTACAGTTATCATAGCAAGCTGTTCTTCATTTTGGTAATCTGATTCTTCTCCTGTTTACAATTTCCTTATCAATACATCAGACACTGTCATTTTATTGAAAACAGGTATGATTTTATAATTTGACATTAGCTGACAGTTCTTGTATCACTCACAGAGAATTCTTAAAGTAAGGCCATCTTCAAAAAAAAAAAAATGTAATTTGTCATCTCCAGACTACCCAAAACAGTTCCCAACTTGATATTTTTATTAACTTTTCAAGCATTCCCAGTTGTAATCCAGTCTATATTAATAGGTTGGAAGTCTTGAATTTCTTTTTTTTTGTGCATTAAAAACAAAGAATTTCCTTATCTTCCAAACCGAAGTTTAAACACTGATTTTGGAGAGGACAAACAAGCATTCGTTGTTAAGGACACATAGATTCAGGTTCTCCTTCCACCCCAAAATGTCACAGAAACTCCACTTATGGAATTACCTCTTACTACATGTACTATCAAATGTCACAGAAACTCCACCAATGGGATTACCTCTTACTACATGTACTATCAAATGTCACAGAAACTCCACCATTGGAATTACCTCTTACTACATGTTCTATCAAATGTCACAGAAACTCCACCAATGGGATTACCTCTTACTACATGTACTATCAAATGTCACAGAAACTCCACCATTGGAATTACCTCTTACTACATGTACTATTAAATGTCACAGAAACTCCACCGTTGGAATTACCTCTTACTACATGTACTATCAAATGTCACAGAAACTCCACTAATGGAATTAGCCTCTTACTACATTTACTATCAAATGTCACAGAAACTCCACTAATGGAATTAGCCTCTTACTACATTTACTATCAAATGTCACAGAAACTCCACCAATGGAATTACCTCTTACTACATGTACTATCAAATGTCACAGAAACTCCATCAATGGAATTAGCCTCTTACTACATATACTATCAAGTGTCACAGAAACTCCACTAATGGAATTACCTCTTACTACATGTACTATCAAATGTCACAGAAACTCCACTAATGGAATTACCTCTTACTACATGTACTATCAAATGTCACAGAAACTCCACCAATGGAATTACCTCTTACTACATTTACTATCAAATATCACAGAAACTCCACCAATGGAATTACCTCTTACTACATGTACTATCAAATGTTACAGAAACACCACTAATGGAATTGCCTCTTACTACATGTACTATCAAATGTCACAGAAACTCCACAATTGGAATTACTTATTACTACATTTACTATCAAATGTCACAGAAACTCCACTAATGGAATTACCTCTTACTACATGTACTATCAAATGTCACAGAAACTCCACAATTGGAATTACCTCTTACTACATTTACTATCAAATGTCACAGAAACTCCACTAATGGAATTACCTTTTACTACATGTACTATCAAATGTCACAGAAACTCCACTAATGGGATTACCTCTTACTACATGTACTATCAAATGTCACAGAAACTCCACCAATGGAATTAGCCTCTTACTACATTTACTATCAAATGTCACAGAAACTCCACCAATGGAATTACCTCTTACTACATGTACTATCAAATGTCACAGAAACTCCACCAATGGAATTAGCCTCTTACTACATTTACTATCAAATGTCACAGAAACTCCATCAATGGAATTACCTTTTACTACATTTACTATCAAATGTCACAGAAACTCCACCAATGGAATTACCTCTAACTACATGTACTATCAAATGTCACAGAAACTCCACCAATGGAATTACCTCTTACTACATGTACTATCAAATGTCACAGAAACTCAACCAATGGAATTACCTCTTACTACATCTACTATCAAATGTCACAGAAACTCCACCAATGGAATTAGCCTCTTACTACATTTACTATCAAATGTCACAGAAACTCCACCAATGGAATTACCTCTTACTACATGTACTATCAAATGTCACAGAAACTCCACCAATTGGATTACCTCTTACTACATGTACTATCAAATGTCACAGAAACTCCACCAATGGAATTAGCCTCTTACTACATGTACTATCAAATGTCATCAATTTGATATTCACCGTTATCCACCAAATCAATGATGGACTGATTGGTGTAGACTCTCTGTAATGATTTGATGATGTCGACAATCTCAGCTATACACGATAGATTGTTATTTAATATTCCCAGCTATATCTGATAGATTCTTCATTGTTATTAGATATACCCTGACCACAATCAAACAAATGCTACATACACTGTAGTTAGGGCAAATCAATTTTTTTCTTAGCCAAGAAGCATGCCCCAGTAAAGCGGCACCACTCGGCTGGAGACATGTTAGATGGACTCGAGATTGAGGCGGGAGCAGACGGACACAAACACGAGAGGCCGCGGTCTGAGGGCCACAAATACATGAACCAGTTTTCACCCAAAAGGACCTCCAGCTATGGGGTAGGTCAGAGAGGTAACAGGGGGTAGGTCAATGCATATAGTAGGGTCCACTCTGTTGTGGGGTCCACTCCTGCTGTGTTCTGTGAGGGAGTCTTGATCCAAGGTCAGGGACTTGTCATAAAGGTCAAGATGTTATATGGTAAGGTCACTGGATGTTAAGAAGGCCAGTATTTGGAAAAATAATTGTCTGTTTATTACTCTAGTAAGGTCAGAACTAAAATATAGTTACTGCTTTGAAGTAACAATTGCTGATGCTTGTATTTTGTTGTTTTGTTCATTATTAAGTAGGATAAATGATGAAAGGTTGATGGATTAATATAATTAATATAACCAAGATTTAAGATTAAAATATCACTACATGTAATGTATTATTGATCTTGAGGTTAAAATTAAATACTGTCATGAATAAAGGTTAAAGGTGAAGGCCAGGCCAGATTAAAATATCACTACATGTAATGTATTATTGATCTTGAGGTTAAAATTAAATACTGTCATGAATAAAGGTTAAAGGTGAAGGCCAGGTTAAGGTGATTAGATGTGATTTGATGCTATCATACTCTTGCTTTCTCTTCAGGGTAACTCTCCGTTTGGCCGGGCAGATTCCTACCAAAAGCTGGAGCAGCTAGGGGAGGGGTCTTATGCAACAGTATTCAAAGGATTTAGTTCGTAAGTGAAATCTTTGTACCCAGCCACTCATAACTATTGTATTGTATCTAGCTAAGCAACATTACAGTGCAGGAATTTGTTAGTCAAAAGCAGGATTTATTTTTTTATTTAAACAATATTTTATTCAATATAATATATTGAATGGCATAGCCTATTTTAGCCCTCTCCCTAAACAAGCAGGACGTTTCTTACTTCAGTGTCTTTTCAAGAAAGATAATTGAAAGCAATTGTCTTCAAATATTTTTTTCACAGTAACTGTAAATTCCATGTTTCAGATTAACCAATCAAGTGATAGCTTTGAAAGAAATCCGCCTACAGCAGGAAGAGGGAGCTCCTTTTACTGCGATACGAGAAGGTAGGTTGATATACATGTATGAGAAAGTAGGTCGATATGGGAGATGGTGTACATGTTAGGATAGTGATGCATTATAGTACATACAGTGATACAAAGGAGTATGTACACGTGGTATACACTTAAACAATAAAATGCTTTCTTCGGTGATTTATGCGGGATATGAAGGTGGCGACATTGCAGAAAAAATACATAACTGGCGTTAGTGGGTTATGTAATTTTTTTCTGCAATGATTGCTACCTTTTTAACCCACATGAATCATCAAAGAAAGCATTTTATTGTTTGTATTTACATGTTCCTTTTAATAAATTAATAAATTGATTGAAAAAAGTAAGTAAAATTCACTAATTTACTAATAATGTACATTAGCGAAAAGAAACAGCCAAATTGTCTTCTATGGGAACTTGAGTCTGACATCATCATGATTATCTCGTGCAGTCCGTGATTTTTCTTAGGTCGCTGTAGGTTTCAACTAGTCAATAAACAGGGCGTGTAGATTCCGGTCCTGTCAGTTTCAGTCGCTGTAGGTTTCGACCAATCGATAAACAGGGCATGTTGATTCCAATCCTGTCAGTTTCAGTCGCTGTAGGTTTCAACCAATCGATAAACAGGGCATGTAGATTCCAATCCTGTCAGTTTCAGTCGCTGTAGGTTTCGACCAATCGATTAACGGGGCTGTAGATTTTAGTCCTGTCAGTTTCAATAGAACTATGAATTAACTATAAGTTTCCTTAAGAAATAGAGGAAATCATACTGGGTAGATGTAAATATATTGATATGAGATACTATGCACACAGAAAACTACATGTACCAATAGTAATAAACCATCAGTCAATGCCATTGGTCAATGCCATCAGTCAATGCCATTGGTCAATGCCGTCAGTCAATGCCATTGGTCAATGCCATCAGTCAATGCCATTGGTCAATGCCATCAGTCAATGCCATTGGTCAATGCCATCAGTCAATGCCGTCGGTCAATGCTTTCATTGGTTCTGTGTTTGATATGCAAAATTGCATTCATTTCATAGAAGTCAACTTCAAGTCGATGTGTAATATAGCACCGGTAATCAACATACAAACTTTTAGCACGCCCGACCAAGCAAACCCGCTGTTAGTGGAATGGTAGAGTGTCAATCTGCTCGTTGTCTTTGACTTTTGTTAGGTCAAGCTCAGAAGTTACTTTCCGAAATCTCAGTCAGTAAGCAGACTGCACTCAGCATACAGTTAATTTCATGTTCATCAGATAATTTTATTTACTGAGGTAATACTTATTTTTTTTGTTATACATGTACAGTGTATGCTGTTAAGTGCATCCAAACCTTGTTCTTTCAGATAGCCCATATCTGACAAATGTTTTATTTCAGAAATGTGGCTTATACACTTAATATGTGAACTATGGATAAAATCTAAACATATAAAAACAAGATTAGATTTTGTTGCTCACGGTAAGAGATTGCAGCGATCGTGCACAGAGCTCTGTCCCGGGATCTGTAAACAACTCTCACTGGAGGTGTGCTGGAGATTCCTATCTCATTATCATGTTATGTGTACAAGGCAGCAATACATTGTGGTTAATATCTGTACCCTGCAATATAACTGTATTGACTGCTTTCACAATTTGTAATCATTTGTTAGAGAGAAAATGAGGCTCAAGAAGAAAATTCTGAATAAACCTTCCAAAGTTAATTTTGAGTTGAATTCACGCTGAGTTCACCACTGTAAAGATCATTGTAGCCATTCAGAGAGCATTTAAATTCTCGATCATTTCATAAAATAAATGTACCTTGTAAACACACACAGGTGAAAATTTACAAATCAATATCACCTAATAATTTATCTTGATTACCCTGTATCGGTAATAATGTTTTATCTAATAATTTATTTACTTGGGTGTCTCTTGATTAATGTGTAGTAATGTTCTGTCTCTCTTTTAGCGTCCCTCCTGCGGGGATTGAAGCACGCCAACATAGTGACGCTACACGACATCATTCATACCAAGGAAACCCTGACCTTCGTATTTGAATATGTAGTAAGTATACATACAGGAAGTTCACAGTCACTAGATACTGTAGTTTGTAATAGGAGCAAGCACTGATCCAATGGTCCTACCTAAGGAGTAGGTGTTCTGGGGTAAAATCCTCTCCTGTCTCAGGTCCATAGTCCAGGAATTAGTCCACTTGATAGAGCTTTATGTAGACATTGCATGTGGAGATTTCCAGATGACAGACCAGTTTAATGTCTGGCTGTAATCAGAGATGTCCCCCAGGGCTCCCAATACTAGGGCAGGGTATCATCTGTATTAGGGTGCTGATGATGGGGTCACATTATCTGACCATAAATGTCCCCCAGGGCTCCCAATACTAAGGCTGGGTATTAGCTGTATTAGGGTGCTGACAATGAAATCACATTCTCTGTTCTTCCACAGGGGCTCCCCAGACAAGGGTAAGGTATCAGCTCTATCAGGGTGCTGATGATGGGATCACATTCTCTGTTCTTATGATGTGTCCTAGAAATAGGTCATTCTTGTAGATGCTGGATTCTGTCATTATATCGTTGCAGGGTACATATGATATACACCAGATTTGTTATTCTATTAGATCAATTGACATTGGGAATTTAATAAGATAGATACACTAATGATGAACAGTGTGAGGTTTTATAATGATATTTGTGGCCCATTTTATTAGATAGATACACTAATGATAACAGTGTGAGGTTTTATAATGATATTTGTGGCCCATTTTATTAGATAGATACACTAATGATGAACAGTGTGAGGTTTTATAATGATATTTGTGGCCCATTTTATTAGGTAGATACACTAATGATAACAGTGTAAGGTTTTATAATGATATTTGTGGCCCATTTTATTAGATAGATACACTAATGATAACAGTGTAAGGTTTTATAATGATATTTGTGGCCCATTTTATTAGATAGATACACTAATGATAACAGTGTGAGGTTTTATAATGATATTTGTGGCCCATTTTATTAGATAGATACACTAATGATGAACAGTGTAAGGTTTTATAATGATATTTGTGGCCCATTTTATTAGGTAGATACACTAATGATAACAGTGTAAGGTTTTATAATGATATTTGTGGCCCATTTTATTAGGTAGATACACTAATGATGAACAGTGTGAGGTTTTATAATGATATTTGTGGCCCATTTTATTAGGTAGATACACTAATGATGAACTGTGTGAGGTTTTATAATGATATTTGTGGCCCATTTTATTAGGTAGATACACTAATGATGAACAGTGTAAGGTTTTATAATGATATTTGTGGCCCATTTTATTAGGTAGATACACTAATGATGAACAGTGTAAGGTTTTATAATGATATTTGTGGCCCATTTTATTAGATAGATACACTAATGATAACAGTGTGAGGTTTTATAATGATATTTGTGGCCCATTTTATTAGGTAGATACACTAATGATGAACAGTGTGAGGTTTTATAATGATATTTGTGGCCCATTTTATTAGGTAGATACACTAATGATGAACAGTGTAAGGTTTTATAATGATATTTGTGGCCCATTTTATTAGGTAGATACACTAATGATAACAGTGTGAGGTTTTATAATGATATTTGTGGCCCATTTTATTAGATAGATACACTAATGATAACTGTGAGGTTTTATAATGATATTTGTGGCCCATTTTATTAGATAGATACACTAATGATAACAGTGTAAGGTTTTATAATGATATTTGTGGCCCATTTTATTAGGTAGATACACTAATGATGAACAGTGTAAGGTTTTATAATAATATTTGTGGCCCATTTTATTAGGTAGATACACTAATGATGAACAGTGTGAGGTTTTATAATGATATTTGTGGCCCATTTTATTAGGTAGATACACTAATGATAACAGTGTGAGGTTTTATAATGATATTTGTGGCCCATTTTATTAGATAGATACACTAATGATGAACAGTGTGAGGTTTTATAATGATATTTGTGGCCCATTTTATTAGGTAGATACACTAATGATAACAGTGTGAGGTTTTATAATGATATTTGTGGCCCATTTTATTAGATAGATACACTAATGATGAACAGTGTGAGGTTTTATAATGATATTTGTGGCCCATTTTATTAGGTAGATACACTAATGATAACAGTGTGAGGTTTTATAATGATATTTGTGGCCCATTTTATTAGGTAGATACACTAATGATGAACAGTGTAAGGTTTTATAATGATATTTGTGGCCCATTTTATTAGATAGATACACTAATGATAACAGTGTAAGGTTTTATAATGATATTTGTGGCCCATTTTATTAGATAGATACACTAATGATGAACAGTGTGAGGTTTTATAATGATATTTGTGGCCCATTTTATTAGGTAGATACACTAATGATGAACAGTGTAAGGTTTTATAATGATATTTGTGGCCCATTTTATTAGGTAGATACACTAATGATGAACAGTGTGAGGTTTTATAATGATATTTGTGGCCCATTTTATTAGGTAGATACACTAATGATGAACAGTGTAAGGTTTTATAATGATATTTGTGGCCCATTTTATTAGATAGATACACTAATGATAACAGTGTGAGGTTTTATAATGATATTTGTGGCCCATTTTATTAGGTAGATACACTAATGATAACAGTGTGAGGTTTTATAATGATATTTGTGGCCCATTTTATTAGATAGATACACTAATGATAACAGTGTAAGGTTTTATAATGATATTTGTGGCCCATTTTATTAGGTAGATACACTAATGATAACAGTGTAAGGTTTTATAATGATATTTGTGGCCCATTTTTTTAGGTAGATACACTAATGATATACAGTGTAAGGTTTTATAATGATATTTGTGGCCCATTTTATTAGATAGATACACTAATGATAACAGTGTGAGGTTTTATAATGATATTTGTGGCCCATTTTATTAGGTAGATACACTAATGATAACAGTGTAAGGTTTTATAATGATATTTGTGGCCTATTTTATTAGGTAGATACTCCTGATTAGCTAGGTTTACAACTAGGTGGCAGAATCAAATCAACAGTCTGCTTTTTCCCATCATTTTATCTGTGTATACTTGAACATGTACCTGGGGCATATGAGCAGAGTAGGTAATGGTCAGTTCAATGATCTTGATTTTTATCTCTTTTTCAGCATACAGATCTTAGTCAGTACTTAGAGAAGCATCCGGGTGGTCTAAACGCATTTAACATTAAGGTAAAGCTTATGATTTAACACCAGATATAGCATATGATTTAACATTAAGGTAAAGTTGTGATTTAACATTAAGGTAAAGCATTTGATGAAACATTAAGGTAAAGCATGCAGTGTAAGCTTGTGATCAATGAATGGGAAATAACAGTCAGTCTTTACAACAGCTATTATACAAAGACATGAATCAATACAGGCTGAAACATAAGTCATTCTGTCAGCCAAATTTGTATATTTTTAAAAGTTAATTGATCTGAAATATAGTCAAATCTAAGCTTTTGTATATAACCAGTTCAGACAGTTTTTAGAGTCCCTAAAATACATTCAACCTACTATATAAGTAAGTGAAAAAGATTTTCTTACTGCTAAATCTAAACTTGGTTTTCTTTATTGCAGTTATTTTTATTCCAATTGCTCAGAGGTTTGAACTACTGTCATCAGCGCCGAATTCTACACAGGTCAGAAACAGATCAATTACATCCTGTACTCTGTTATAAGCGTAGTCAACTCCATTAATCAATTGCTATGTTATATACAAAGTCCACTGATCAATTCCTATGTCATTAACATTATTCACCAATAAATTAATCTCTTACATACACTGTTCATGGATCACCATCAGTTCACAACAAGAACCATCATCTACTGAATAAAAACACCAATAAATTAATCTCTTACATACACTGTTCATGGATCACCATCAGTTCACAACAAGAACCATCATCTACTGAATAAAAACACCAGTAAATTAATCTCTTACATACACTGTTCATGGATCACCATCATTTCACAACAAGAACCATCATCTACTGAATATAAACACCAATAAATTAATCTCTTACATACACTGTTCATGGATCACCATCAGTTCACAACAAGAACCATCATCTACTGAATATAAACACCAATAAATTAATCTCTTACATACACTGTTCATGGATCACCATCAGTTCACAACAAGAACCATCATCTACTGAATATAAACATGTGGAACTCTTACTTCTTTGTACTTGTTACCTGTTATTACCGTCGTAAAGTATTAGTGTTTTTGAATTCTAATAAAGTAAAAAATCCTAATATTAAAACAAACTTGCTGTAACTGAATCAGTAATTGCTGAAGGTTTCTGTTACATTGTAGGGATTTAAAACCTCAGAATCTGCTGATAAGTGAGGTCGGGGAGCTCAAACTGGCCGACTTTGGTGAGTAGGGTTCACAAAACCCAAGACCAATTCATGCAAAATGTATAATGTTATTTCAATCTTTAGACACCAAGTATTTTTAACTGTTAAAAAATACTGGGAATATTGCACTTTTAAGACCAGAATTTTAGTTGCATGCTCATTGACAAATGAACTGTTTGTGTTATAACATGTAATTTTAAATTTTGTGTGATTTGTTGTAGGTCTAGCCCGAGCCAAGTCGATCCCGAGCCACACGTACTCCCACGAGGTGGTGACTCTGTGGTACCGGCCCCCCGATGTCCTCCTGGGGTCCACCAACTACTCCACCTCCCTCGACATGTGGTCAGTACACCGCTATTAACACCTAAAACTTACAAAACTCAAAACTGCAGTCTCCAGATAATTCAGTATACAGCCAAATAAATACCAAAACAAAATATACAGTCTCAAGATGATTCAGTACGCCGCAGACAAAGCCCAATACTAAATACAGCAGAAAAAACACAAATAAACGACTATATGAAGATAATTCATTATGCCACCAATAAATCGGGGAAACCAAACGACAGTCTCAGAGTCTATAAAATTCACGACTCTGCAAATATAAGATAATTCAGTATTCTGGAGCTATAATCCAAATCAAACTACATTATCAGCACAACTCAAAACACTTCTTACAACCACTGCTGAAATGAATTGATTATCAATGAATTAATTTTATTTTTGATAGATGAAATTTCTGTTTATAATTGTGTTTTTTGAATTTACAACATCTCAATTTAGTGTTATGTTTTGTAGGGGTGTAGGCTGTATTTTCACAGAAATGATCTCGGGCAGTGCAACATATCCAGGAATGAAAGATGCATATGATCAACTGGACAAAATATTTAGGGTTATATTTTACACTGACTTTAGAACCGTTTTAACAAGAGCTTGGACTTTCGGTGGGATGTTACTATCTAGTTTACTCATCAAAACAAGCTTTCAAATATTGACCTCCTTTTTTCTAATTCGCTAAGAGAAGCTCATTAATATTCATAGACTGTCAAAACCGGAAAGTTCTGCTCTGCTGTGTGAAATTGACGCTGTTTCAGCGAAATATACATCCCTGGATAAGGTCAGACGAGTGTCACTGCGTTCAATGTATTCATATCTATTAGCCAATGACTGGACAGTAAACAACGAGTAGACCCCGCCTTCATCAAATCGGAGTTTGTCACGTACTACCCAAAGTCCAAGCTCTTGTTAAAACGGTTCTATAACTTTCCATTAGCTTAAATTTAGAATATCTTATATCATTTTTTTAACATTATTATATTTATCTACAATGTAATTGTGGGAATAAAAATTTAATCATTTCAATAAAAAAAATTGCTATCCTGGTAACTGCACTTCATTGTTCTTGCCTACCTGATGTTTGTTAATTACAAACTTAAGGTGCAGGTATTTGTCTGTTATAAAGCAATGATGTCATGTTTATTTTTAGGTGCTGGGAACCCCCACAGAAAACACTTGGACGGGAGTGTCTAAATACCCTCAATATAACATAAGTAGGTGTACACATGTTAAAATACCCTTACACAATTTTTCCCATGAAAATTTACCACTACAAGTAATTTAAATACCTTTTACATTCCCTCTAAGCATTCATATGACATTTGGATATACATGTACCTGAATTTTTTGCATGCACTGCATTTGGAATTATTTAAATTTTTGAGAGCTATTGTTATGACTTGACCAAAATTCAGGCATTTAGATTCATGGACAGTTTTAATTAAGACTGAATTTTGATGAAAATGATTTGTCAAGGCATTGTCACTGACAAAATCCACAAGTTCAATATAAATGGACAATTTTATGAATTTCACCCTTTAACTTATTTTTATTTTCTTTCAGAAAAATTTGTCATGTACCCAAAGTTATCCTCATTAAGTGAAGCAATTCCAAAACTAGTTTTCATCCCCCATGCTGAGAGCATTGCTGTGCAATTCCTTCAGATGATTCCTTCCAGGCGAATATCGGCTCACCAGGCCCTGCATCACGAGTACTTCGGAGACCTCCCTCCCAAGCTGTTTGAACTCCCTGATGGTATGCAGGTTTACTTTGTATTGTATCTCTTGTACATCCTATCCAAGGTGGACAACTCTGAAGTCTCTTGTCAGGTCTCATTGGAGTACTCACATATGTGTCATTTTTAACATACTTCAAAAGTCTTTGATAGAAGGATGAAACTGTTACAGGCTGTTTAGTGGGAACTAGGAAGACTTCTAGAATTGTCTGGTCATAGTACGGACTCCGTGTATTTGTTTAATATTTGCAAATGTAAATGTATATAAACAAGAAAAAGGTATTTAAAAACGGAATCAACAGTCAGTTCCTTGTAACAAACAGAATCATCACCATTCATTGGTAACAAGCATAGAATCATAGACATTTAATGTTGATTTACTTCACTTGTTCACAAAATCAAAAAATGACACAGATCTGGAATACAGGGAATAAGATATCATTTTCAAAGAAGATGGACTGCATAGTTATATGATTAAGTCTACTGTCATGCCCTTTGGACAGAATATAATCATTTGTTTTCCCTCGGACTGAAATGTCACACTTCCATTGGTTTAAACATAGCACATGACTGCCTCATCTATCACTATGTTTGTTCGGTGAGAATTAATATTAGGCAATATGGCCGTCATTGGCCGATGCTTCACCTACTCATTTCGAAATTTCATATTATTTAATACAGAAATTGCATGCCGTAAGTTCTTAAAATATTTGGAGTAGTTGCCCTTTGAAATTCTTTAAAATTAGAGTAGTTGCCTTTTGAATATTGACATCACATTGTTGTGTCTGGAACAGAACAAAATATCAGCGTCGAAATGTGCTCAAATCTCTGAGAGGAAAGGGAGAAAACATTTAAAATTGAAGAGCAACAAAACAGTGTATGTAAACATTAGTGAAGATTTTCAAAGAGTATTTGAAAGGTGAGATTGATAATTTTGAAGGGTTTAAATGAGTTTAAATGAGTTAAATTGGACGAGATGTTAGCAACTTGTATACATGGGTTTGAGTAGATCATCGCTTTTTGTGAATACATGTAATTGTGTCACTTGATAGTCCTCGGGAAAGCAAAACACTTATTAGGTTTGTTACTGACTAACTACAGAAATATATCGAGTTGATCATGCAATCTCGATATATTTCTGTAGTTAATCAGTAACAAACCCTAAAATATTAATGACCAACTGCATGTCATATTACAGTGTAACTTGTACATGTCCACCATATTTCTAAAACAGTTCTACTAATTCCTGATATTCCTGATGGTTTGTGATATCTCTATTGTAGACGGTCTTTAAAGTATCATGTATTTCTGCAATTGAAAGTAACTGATTCCAACGTACAAGTGCATTTGGAAAATCACATTGTCATGTTTGATGAACCCATAAACCACATGTGATTATTAACATTGACATCTGTTTGTGTGTTGTAGCTGCCTCTATTTTTAACATTCCTGGCCTCAAATTGTTACCAGAAATGGACGAGCTGATTAACCAATCCCTGACCCCTGCCAAACCTCATGAGAGGACCCGAATACGCACCACCCTCAAAGTGTAGTCCTGACCCCCCAGGGGGCTCTAGTAGTACTGGTGAGTTGTGCCTCAAAGATATTTAACTAAACACCACAGCTGTTTGTTAGTGGCAGTGAAAAGGCAATATGATTTTTACTTTAAGATTAATGTATAATACAAATCTTTTTGCGTGATGGACAGTATACTCTTTTTCATTGTATAATTCAATGCAAAATCATCATTTGATGTCATATATAAATGTTTGAGTAGTGCCATCATTGATCAGATGTTTAGCAGTCGATATGTCTTTATAAAGCTCTATTGATTCTAACATAAACTTATTTTTCTGTCGTTTTAGTGCCAAGTTTTCCTTCACTGTTGTTGATCCAATTCTCCACGTTTTTCCTCCATAATCCGCCAGACATTGATGCCCCTTTGTGGGAGGGTCCCTCACTGTTTATTGTCCACCGCGTCACCGCAGTCTGAAGTTCACCGCGATCCAAACATTTCTGCTCACAACCTCCACGTATTTGCCAGTGGCGTAGTTCAGATTCCAGTAGTATTTCATTCACCTCAGCTTTTTTTTGCCGAAATCAGAACAAAATATTGTCTTCAAAGGACAGAATGTCTTTCTTTTATTTACAGGAGATCTGAGAGGATGAGAGTGCTTTTTGATACGTTAAGTGTATTGTGTGATAAAGAGTTTGATGATTTTGGAAGCAAGTTATCAGTCTTGCCTGATTTGTATGAGCTGGGATGTCAGTGAGATGTCAGTGTGATGTCAATGTGCTTGCTTTGTAGTATGGTTTTATCTTTCAGAAGATTTTTTTTATGATTGTATTTGTATAAATATATTGATTTGGATCTTTAGTCCTGCGTGTTCTAGTCTCCTTACTTGATAGTATTGACAAATTTCCACTTAATACTGCTTGTGATAAAAATGGGCCAGATCTGGTCACATTTAATGTACATTACAGCAATGCATACAAGGCAAAAGACATTAGTTACATCACTGCTATGAAACTAGGTGAAAAGCTCAAAAATGCATGTTGGACTGGTTAATGAAGTACATTTTATTTTAATAAAAGAAGGAATTCTTTCACTGATATATAAAGGTATTAATGACATTGCACGTGTATTTTATTCACTCTAGTCAACCAGCACACAATTAAAATAATTTGTTTAATACAGGCTATTATTTTAGTCAAAGCATATTTTTATTGTGTGCTATAATAAAAATATTACGAATGGGGCCAACTTTAACTAACGTTCATATACATGTGTTTTATGGAAACAATTTACCACCATTAGTTTATTAAATTGCTCGTTAAATTAAAGTTTTAATAATACAAGTCTCACATTGTACAAAAATGAAAATTATATGACAAGATATATTGTACAGAATTAATGGGGGGATTAACATTCATTTGCAAAAATTATCTGTTTTCATGTTGCATACAGTTACTTATTTTTAATGATCTGAACGGACAAGAAAAAAATTATAAATCCAAACATCAGTTGAATTCTATACAACATGTGATAAGTTATCACTGCTTACTTGTATGAAGCAAGCCAGCTGACTTTTTTATCTCTGCTTTGAAATTTTCGATTGCTGTTTGATTTTAGTGGCTTTGCTTTTTCTCTCTTCTTTTTCAAATAATCCAGGACGAAAGAAACTCAGCCATAAGTTTAGTGGAGAGGTTTTACTGAATTGTGATTTCTATGTATGTAATTGTGATAGCAGATTGTGTGGCTGATTTTGTGCGAGTGCTAGAAAAGTGACTGATAAAAGTCTGCTGTACATAAAATAAAAATCCATTTTAATTATGGACAACCATCTCCTTCCTCCAACTACATTTACCATTAGAGTTATCGTTCTTGGTCTAGAAAACTGTTCCAGATAACGGTTAGATGTAATATTGTAAAATTGTTCTATCATTATTTTTTGTCATGTAAAATATTTAGATAGTTTAATCGTCTTTCGCTGAATCTCACTTAAAAGCCAAACACAAACCGTATCATCTGCCATTACATGTAGTTGCTTTTGTGAAGGAGAAAAGGTTGCACATGCAAACCGAATTTTATACAAATCTCAATAAAAAGGTTGATGTCATTTTGTTCTTTATTTATTGGACTTGAACATGTACATGTCACGCTCAAATATACTGGGGGGTTGGGGGGGGGGGGGAGAAGGCTGTCTAGTAGCATTGAGAAAAATGTTACAAGTTGCCAGATATTGTAATCCCGCAGCAGAAAAAAATTATAGCATTAGGGGGGATGATAAATATATTTGTGAAGACTCCTCACTTTTAGAATTTCATTTACTGTACAGTTAAGTACCGGTACATATAATTAGTAGTTTATGTTATATCCTTAGTACATTGCATTGATCAAGTAATAATAAAGTGTCTATGATACTCCAAACTTTAGGTCCATCGTAAAACATAACACAGATTCGATGTGTCTGATATTTTGTCAGGTTCATTATGATAATGAATAGCACAAAGGCCATTCAAATTCTGCCGGATTTTATACTCATTCTGATGAAACGTTACAAAATGTAAGACTTCGAGGGGGTTCTCGATTTACGTCACTTATCCTTAAAGAAATGAGGAGTCCAGTTACTACTCTCATTACCTTGATTATCAGACTCACAAGGTATATATATATATATATTGTGTGTGTGTGTGTATTACAAAACGGGTCCAATAGATCAATAGTTTTGGATAAAATTTATGAATGTACATGTAATTGTTATTTATTTTTTAAATATTTTTTTTATAGCAGCAATGTGTATTTTACTGATATTTATTTACAATGTAACACTATTATAGTATTAGGTTAAAACAAAATTCTCTCTCTCTCTCTCTCTCTCTCTCTCTCTCTCTCTCTCTCTCAATTATCTAATACAAACATCTTTATAAAGAAAATCTGGAATAAATAGTACAACTAAAAAACATCAATTTACACATTCCAGTTACCACACAATACTAGTGTTTCAATGAAAATAAATTGCAAGCTATGCGTACAGAATATATTTCTGTATGTGCCATTGAGTTTGTGTAGATTAAGTATTGCATCGCTCACAGAGCGATTATCATATATATAAAGGACTAGCAATCTTCGTTGATGAAAAGACTGGCGATCCTCTCTAGACAATCATTGATGTATAGACTGGAGATCTTTTCTAGACATCATTGTTGATGAATTGACCAGGGATCTTTGTCTAGACATATCATCTTTGATGGGGATCGTGTCTAGAATTCAGCATTGTTGAATACATATGTGTAGACATCCTCGTTGATGAATAGACTGACGATATTGTATAGACATCTTCGTTGGTAATAATAGGCTTGTTAATACATCATCATTGCTGTATAGACTTGCGATCGTGTCTAGAATTCATCATTGATGAATAGACGAGCGATCTTGTTTAGACAACATCGTCGTTGGTAAATAGACTGGCGATTTTGTTTAGACATCCTCGTTAGTGAAGAGACTGGCGATCCTGTCCCGGTTTCTGATGCCGATAATGGCGCACACGGAGAGGACCATGGTCAGGATGATGACCCCGCCCACCCCCAGCAGGATGTAGTTCAGCGCAGTGTAGGGGCGGGTCACATACTTCACGTCATCTGTAAAAGAGACGAATATTGCAGGCCAAACTCACAAAGATATGAGCTAAACAAAGTTTCACAGTTGATAAATTAGGTTTATCGACTGTTAACAATAGTTTACTAACCGCAAACTATAGTTAACAATTCGTTAACTATATTTTTCATCTGTGAAACTATATTTAACGGTTGTAAACTATAGTTTACGAATGATAATATAAGTTCATATGTCTGCAAATAACGTTAAGAATAGTTTTCGCTGATAAATATACTAGATTCACATCTGTAAACCATGATTTACATTCCTGTACTACTGAGTATAGTTAAGAGTTGATAATCATAGTTTCACAATCGTGAAACTTTATTTATCAGTCAAACTATGTTTTGCAATCGCAAATGGTTGTTTTCTGTGTTAATTATAGTTTTACACTTCTGCAACATTGATCACGTTTACAATGAAATATAGATTAAGTCGTTAACTATAGTTTTATGTCCGTAAACTATAGCTAACTACCGTTAAGGATTCTCTCCCCTTAATCTGTACGTTATAAACATAGAGGTCGCTGCGACAAAATCAGGGCATCTACCGTGACAAACATTAGGCCTAATCTACAGTTTTAACCACAATGACGTTTGTTAAAAGGTCCAATTTAGATTTTGGTTGGTATTTTAAGGAGCTTATCGTTACATACGACACCTCTTGTTTGAACTGCGTAAATTTGCGTCACAAAGTCAGACTTCAAAAACACCGATGAGGATTAACAGGTCTTTAAAAGAAGTTGATTAGTTTAACGTCCTCGACCGGGCTCTTGAAATCGAACAGTGTACGTTATGTCTAGACAATTACGCGCTGTTTATTCAGACAATATTAATAAAATGTTTCTCAAAGGGGTTGTGATTGTTGACAATCAATTTGAAAAATTACGTAATAGTAAGATCATATGAAGAAAAATCTTCGTCATGAAGAATGGGCGGAGCGGAGTGTCATTCTTCATGACGAAGATTTCTCTTCATATGATCTTACTGTCTTAGAACAGAACCCATGCCAATCAAATCAAAGATTTGAGGAAAATACACCGCCCCCTATTGTGTCCAAATATTGCCGTGCCTTCATTGACATGTATGGAGCCCGGTGTATATATTTAGCGTGAAAATCGAACACGCGTATTTTTAACGCGAACTTCCAACCAAGTCATGCTAGAATGAATATGATTTAATGGATATTGGTTTTGATTAAATGGGATATTGAGATTGTGTTAAGGTGTTACACCTAAACAGATAATTAAAAATATACCTGAAATCTGTACATGGTAACCAAATATGTAACAGTTGTTTTCTCTCTTCAATAAATATCTATGCGTCGAAAACTATGCCTAAACAGTTTTAAAAACATCGCTGATATCTGATATTCATGACAACATCTGTGTTTGCGAGAAAAATGGAAGAAATTTATCATTTGACGGAACATGTGAAGGTGACAAAATATTTGTTCAATTTAAAATGAAAAAAAAAAATTAAATTTGAATTCATTGTTATTTAAAAGAGTATTTTTCATGGACAGCTTTTCTTTGATGTGTGTGTGTGTTTCTGTTTTGTTTTTTGGGGGGTTTTTTTTTGGGGGGGGGGTATACAGAAAGTCACGCAATGAAGAATTTCCGAAACGCCCCTTTTCAGTTTCCACCAACCAAAAAATCTTCAGTATAATTCGAGAAAAAGAAAAATTCTTCACCACAAAGACTGCATTCTTAGCGAGAATTTGGGGCATTTGATTGGCTGAATAACTTGGTTATGTTCTAAAACCATATTTTATTGTTTATGTCTTTAACTCGGCTCTAACTTGTCATTTGACCCTTTAATATCCTTGCCATGATCTATAAACTATAAACGAAGGGCTCTCTATGATAAAGGGCTCTAATTTTTACCATCCTTGCCATGATCTATAAACTTTGACTATCGACCTTGAATTTATGCTTGGCCGAAAAATGAACAACAAACGACCTTGAATTTACGCTTTACCCATAAATTAAAACACTGCTGTGATGTCATTCCTTTGTTCCAGCAGTCTAAAATTTTACCTGTGACAGTCCGATATTAGTGAGCTTCATAAAGCTGACATGAATTCATAAAAACGCATTATTTCCCTTTTATCTCGGACTACCGCCATATTAGTTGTCGATTTCTATTGTTCTGCTCATCGCTATACTCTCCCTATTTAAAGCTGAACACCGCTCGTAAATAGGCACCGTCACACAGATACCTGGTATATAAACCCTTCGATTTCGTTACACCCGATTGCACACCTGAAACTCGTGGCCGACGTGTAGTATTCCTTTCGTGTTCTTTGGATTTTATGCATTTATTTCTCATGCAATGTGCATATTCTGTTTGTAAATAATTCTTTGACCAATTTATTTGATGTTAGTATTCTCATGGCTTGAAAAAAGTGCGTAAAACTTGAGAATTTCATCGCGACCGAGTAACACGGCGAGGCAAGATGTGCGTCCACACAGGTGAGACCTCTACAGCAAAGTACTTTGAACTGTTTAGAGGTCTTCGCCTTATATAGGGGTTCTAGGGACAGCAGTATTGAAAGAGAAATATGGCGGACAATGCCTATTTACGAGCGGTGTTCAGCTTTAAGGCAGATAGCACTATTCATGCTTCACCGCATTCAGGATTTCATTCACCCGAAAACGTTACATTGGACGAAAAGACTTGTAGAAACGCGTTTTCATCAAAAATATTATGACAACCACTGCACTGGTAAGGAATATCCAAAGAACTACGAAACAAGGCAGACTGAAATCCTAGGAACACAAATTTCAAAATCCTCGATAATTGTAGAACGTTTTCCTGTGCAAGATATAACATCGCACTTGCGCAAACTACACACTGTGGCCGATCGAGCAATGTCAATGTTCGCATTGATTTTAGAAACGGGGTGTTTTTGAAGAAACCTATGGAAACGATGTTACGTTGTTACTTTCTTGGATTTTCTTTCATTTATCTACTGTGTTGGATGTAGTCCCGCTTTGGTCTTCAAAAAGAAGCAGACGTTATACACTCTGTATAAACGACACACGTGTTCGATGTGCATGCGAAGTAAGGCAGCACTATCTGTGCAAAATGATACGGATACCTTGGAAATTCTTTCAAAGAATACTAGTAAATATATTTTGTGTTTTATTGATTGTAGTTTCCTTTATTCTTTTTTTACAAACATTTTACTACAATGTGTAGTTCATGCATTTTGAAGTCCGTGCAACCTGAATGCCTCGATCGGAAAACAACCGACCGTAACTTTCTCGACCGGTATATATAGCCCGGTGGCAGTAGAGGAGCGATCGAAAGTAATATGGCGACCAAATGCTTTTATGAATTCATGTCAGCTTTAATATCAGACCGTTACCTGTGGTTACAGTACTGATATCCTTCAAAATCGGACTGTCTCAGGTAAATCAACAATGAAATTCAATGGCAGTATTTTAAGTACGAAATATGCCTCAAACACTTCTGTATGAAAAAATATCAGACAGTTCTCGGCCCTAACGGGCCTCGAAACTGTCTGATTTTTTTTCATACAGAACTGTTTTCGGCATATATCCATTACTTATACCGGGGTATATGAAGAGCAGCCAGACACATAAAAAGCCAGAATTCAAGTACAAGCTAGGCTATCCTGGACCTCGGCGGCCACACTAGACGAGCGTCCATCAGACAACTCTTACTCTTTGTTTTGGCCCAATATGCTATCTTGAATCCTCTGTAGTTGTTGTCAGTGTCATCAGATGAGAAAGAGATCATGAGGGTGCTGTACTTGGAGTTAAGGGTGGAGGTTGGGAAGCCTGACCCACACCACGAGACCAGCTCGGGGTACAGGCTGCTGATACCTACAACAAAACAATTACAATCTGTGACATCATTAGTAGACTCTGCAAAACAATAGATCACCAAATTGTATATATACTGCAGTGTATTTAAATTTTTTGTTGTTTTATATTGATAATTCTGTAAAAAAAATAAATAAAAGATCTCAGTAAGACTGTACATATTTAAACTCAAGTTAGTCCAAGTAAATATTCTAACCTCTTTTCCGATTGTAATGGAATATTGTATATAGTAAATTGATAGAAAACTAGTGTTTTGCCAAGGTATAAATACACGCCATATTTATCGGACTGTTTTAAAAGATGGTAAATACGTAGCGTGACGAACCGTCGTAAACAGCGACCACGTCATTGTAACAGGCCAAAGACGGTTGGAGGTCACTGTCCGTTACCCGGATGTAGACAGAAGGATTATAGATGGAGCTACTTGCCGAGATAATCCACGTCATCGAATTAGAACTGTCAATAGATTATAATTACTGTCAGTAAATGATAATAACATTCAGAATACAATAATTACTCTCGGTACAGTATAAGTACAGTGAAATTATGATACTTACTGTCAGTGTACGATAATAACTGTCAGTGTACGATACTTACTTTCAGTGTACGATAATAACTGTCAGTGTACGATACTTACTTTCAGTGTACGATAATAACTGTCAGTGTACGATAATAACTGTCAGTATATGATGATTAATGTTATTGCATGATAATCACTGTCAGAATACAATATTTAGTGTCAGTGTACGAAAATAACTGTCAGTATATGATGATTTATGTCATTGCATGATTATCACTGTCAGAGTACAAAATTTACTGTCAGTGTACGATAATTAATGTCAGTGCATGATAATCACTGTCAGAATACAATATTTAGTGTCAGTGTACAAAAATAACTGTCAGTAGATTATAATTAATGTCATTGCATGATAATCACTGTCAGAATACAATATTTAGTGTCAGTGTACGATAATAACTGTCAGTATATGATGATTAATGTCATTGCATGATAATCAGTGTCAGAATACAATATTTAGTGTCAGTGTACGATAATAACTGTCAGTATGTGATGATTAATGTCATTGCATGATAATCACTGTCAGAGTACACAATTTACTGTCAGTATATGATAATTAATGTCATTGCATGATAATCACTGTCAGAATATATTTTTTAGTGTCAGTGTACGATAATAACTGTCAGTATATGATAATTAATGTCATTGCATGATAATCAGTGTCAGAATACAATATTTAGTGTCAGTGTACGATAATAACTGTCAGTATATGATGATTAATGTCATTGCATGATAATCACTGTCAGAGTACACAATTTACTGTCAGTATATGATAATTAATGTCATTGCATGATAATCACTGTCAGAATATATTTTTTAGTGTCAGTGTACGATAATAACTGTCAATATATGATAATTAATGTCATTGCATGATAATCAGTGTCAGAATACAATATTTAGTGTCAGTGTACGATAATAACTGTCAGTATATGATAATTAATGTCATTGCATGATAATCAGTGTCAGAATACAATATTTAGTGTCAGTGTACGAAAAAACTGTCAGTATATGAAAATTTATGTCATTGCATGATAATCACTGTCAGAATACAATATTTAGTGTCAGTGTACAATAATAATTGTCAGTATATAAAAATGTTGTCATTGCACGATAATCACTGTCAGAGTACAAAATTTACTGTCAGTATACGATAATTACTGTCAATACATGATAATCACTGTCAGAGTATAATATTTAGTGTCAGTGTACGATAATGACTGTCAGTATAAGATAATTACTGTCAGTGCATGATAATCACTGTCAGAGAACAGTATTTAGTGGCAGTGTTCGATACTTACTGTCAGTGCATGATAATCACCGTCAAAATTCAAAATTTACTGTCAGTGCGTGATGATTACTGTCAGAATACAATAATTACTCTCAGTAGATAATAATTACTGTCAGGAAATAACGATTTCTGTCTATGATATTGAGAAGTTAATTGAAAGACCACATATAAAATGTAATATGTTTATTATAAAGTTTAATATTGTGTTAAGTACCGATGTCGTGTGTGAACAATGAGGTTACCTGTTAATTATACAGACTACCTCTACACGATGTACAATAAGCTCTAACTTAAAACAAAATTAAACCATTTTACAGGTGAGACGGGTCTGGCTGTACTCACCTGACGTAGAATTGTGGGTAATTAGGTGAGGTGATGTACTGAATGGTTTCATTAGCTACCAAGTACTTGGTTGTTGCCACTGAAATTGAGAAGCGAACTTTATATATACCGAGTATGATTCCGTCTGTTTGTTACAAAAACGAACCGTTAATTCATAGTTCTATAAAACAGACAGGACTGAAATCTACACGCCCCGTTATTCGATTGGTCCAAATCTACAGCGACTGAAACTGACAGGACTGGAACCTACACGCCCCGTTATTCGATTGGTCGAAATCTATTGAAGAAAAATCGCTAAAGCGGGTTATGTATTTTTCTGCAATGTCGCCACCTCCATAAATCGCATGAATCGCCAAATAAAGCATTTTATTGTTTAAGCATTACAATAAAGATGAATTCAAGACCTATCACGATGAATATACATGTAACACTTTATAAATAAGGACAATAAGTTTATCCCCGATTTAGAGTTTTACTGAAGTTACCTTAAAACCAATGTGTATAGATATAGACAAAGACTAATGAAATATTTCTTTTTGTGTTTACGTTGTTTTATGATATCGCAAGTCTCATGATTAGTAGAATAGGGTAAAAATAAGAGAAAATAATACTAAGAACAGAAAAACCTGATGTGGTCTGTTGTGAACAGGTTATAACGATATGCAGTTTACAATTTACTAAACAGATTTATTGAGCTAAAATTAACAAAAATAATACTACCTTTCAGAAAATTGTTAGATTTGTCACTGTAAAACCTTCATGCGCATGTATTGATGTGTTAATATCCGTGGTAAATAGAGTTTATCAAAATTATAGCAATATTAATACTTCCTTACTGAGCGAATCTAAACATTTTTTCTCGGGGTGGGGGGGGGGGGGGGGGGAGGAATAATTTTGTATGCCGGGAGAGACATCGATTCGATTGAGATTTTTGGTAAACAGTCTTTACTATGCGAATTTGGCAAGTTTAAATTTTTCAGGGGAAACGGGGCTGGGGGTTGTAATAAACTTTAGCTTTATTTTTGTAAAATTTTATTATATATGCATTGTAATGTTGATAATATCATATATATATATATATATATATATATATATATATATATATATATATATATATATATATATATATATATATATATATATATATATATATATATATATATATATATATAATTAACTTACCGGCAAAGTCTAGAAGAAAGCCAATGATAAATGGTATGATGAATACAGTTTTAGAGTCAAAAGTCAGCATTGTTCTTATATTATCCCACTGAATGGTCGCCTACATTATCATCCCTTGTTCCTCTTTATTGATAGTATTCACAGCATTAAGTGGTCTTTTTCTTACATTTACAATCCCAGGGAGTTGACAATCAAATCTGTGACATCGATACTCCAATGTGGTCATTTACTGTCACTGCTATTTCATTAATGACGTGTAGAATCAGATTCCTCTATTCTCAAAAGCGAGATTATATTTCAATATTGTCATTTAATGTTATTCAATTGTTAAACTGCAAAGATGAGAGATTTCAAAAAGATCTGCAATCCGATTTATTCCATTTAATAATTCCGGGTTTTACCTATCAGCGAAATTAAAATATTTTTTGAATATCCATTTAAGAATGCGATTAATTCAGGTAATGTACAATGACGCTTTGTTGTGCGATTTTAGCCTGTATTGTGACTGCCATCCGACTAGTTGATATAGTTTACCTTTTCTATTCCGAACTTGTCCGTTTAATTTTACACCATTTACATTCCGCGTATTTCTAGTAGAATGAATTACAAAAACAAGTTTAAATTCTCTCGGACCAATGCCGCGTTAAGTCACAGCATATTATTTCTTGCGGCAAGCAAGGAATTCTTATCATCACCAAAAACATACAAAATCTTATATAACACCCCAAAGAATACAAAATCTTACATCATGGGTACAAGTATAAAAGTTCGATTAAATGCATGACCCATAAAAGAATACATCATCTTTCTAACTAACTTTTCCAAAGGTAGTCTTTTTTCCATATAAATATTTAAACGTTCATCGATCGTATCATTTTTATCCAATTCCATTTCAAACAATTTTAAATGAAAATGCGAGTAACTTTCAAAATTTAATGACGCAGATGTTTTGGATTCAAAACAATTCATGAGAATCAATTAAGAATTCGATGAAATATTGATGTAAATCGGATTTCTTCATTTCCTTCACTTTAAGCAGTCTACATAAAGAATTATATTAGATCTTCTTCGTCTAAAACTATGTATCCTTTTTTGTTGCATGACATGCAATATATTTATGTTATTAGATAAAATGAATAAAATAGCGTATTTACATATATGTAAACATACTAGTAAGCATAATTTAGCTAAAACTTGCTGAAAATCACATTTAGGCGTTTCGACATAATAAATAAACATAGCATTACCTGAAGAATGACATTTCGTCCGCATATGACATGCAAAATAAAGTTTTATTATTTTTTAATCATTGATGTTGGCGAGCAGCGAATGTACGTCTATATAGCTGTTAATATGAGCGGTATATACACATGAACAAGTGCATATTGGAGTTGAATATATTCCTTAATTAATTTAGAACAGGAGGAACGCGCGCGCAAGGTCCCTGACAGAAGGAAGAAGACGTGATCAGGCTATACATGTATGTACATCAGTAAGCTAATCAATATTAGAATATTAGACATATAGATTTTCTGCTTTTAAAATATCTTTTTTTGGTCAGTAAACCCAGACATAATTACATAAGTATATGTTGAATATACATCTATTGAACATATATTGAATATACACTGTAGGAATTACTAAATATTTTACCGTTATGATCCATTTCATCTCAATTTCATAATTATCATCCAATGTTAAAACATGTCAGGCACGTACCATCGTTTTTGAAGGGGGGGGGGGCAAACTCATCCAAAAAATCTTGACAAGCAAAAAAAAAACAAAAAAGAAAGAAAAGAAAAAAAAGGCGACTTCTCAAAATCATGAAAATCCCAATGCTTGGGGGGGGGGGGGGGCGCAATTCAATATGTGTTTGCTGCGAGAAAAAAATAGCCCCCCCCCCCCCGATGCTATATTGTTGACAAACCGAAGCAGAAAATTGTTGCAAACTATAATTTTTTTTACAGATGTTATTCTTCAGGGTTTAGAGCTTATTGAGCTTATAGCAGTTTTATAGGCTATATATATTTTACTAGTTTTAGGGTTTGAGATTGGTCATAATTGTTTTAAGGGGGGGGGGTGTCAAGGGCCGCTGAACAGGCTTCATTTCCGGAAAAATAATTTCCGTTCGTCTATTTCGTGTCACATGACTTCCGTCAAAACATAAACAAACAAACATGAAACACATTAAGCAGGTGATGAGTCTGTACAGCACAGAGAGGACTCGTGCTACGACATCAAAAAATATATATTAAACTCACACAGAAAATAAATTGAACTTAAACGTGTGTAAATAATATCAGTTTTTACCGTTGTGTTTTGAATTAACCCAAGGCTTCGCCAGTCACAAGACTTTCTTAAGGCTAAGCATGCCCTTGATCACGCAAAAAATTTGGGACATCGTTTTCACGTGACTATGCTTCATCGCCTGGCATGACTTTTCTATCAGTAACAGGTGGATTAGGATATGGTCTAATTTAGGCTCGTTTGTGATACCAAATTGTGCCGAAGAAATTCTTTAAAAATTCTACGAAATGGATTTCGTATGTATATATGTTTATAAAGTTTTAAATATAGGTACAAAATATTGGTTACGGTGTGGTTATGCACGGAAAAGTTTAATGTGTTTTATAATATTTTATGCAATGAGTGTATTGTATTATTGTATGCTTTAAAGATAATTAATTGTACAAGAATATAAGTATATGCATGGTTTTTTCAACATTGAATACATTATTGAGCTGATCCACAAAGTTTTATAAATGTTCATCGAAGTGCAAAATTATATTTAAAAATAACATATTGAATTGATTGAATCATTGGTCACGAAATTTAAAAGTATTCTTGAACCTGTGGTTTTCACTAAATCAACAAAAATTGATTTCCTTGAATATTAATAAAACATACCTAAATATCACATTCAGTTTGATTCCATTTCAGACCCTCTATACATAGTAATGTGCATCATCACATAAAATAAGAAGGTCAGTTTATTCATGATATGTGTGTACGTGAGCATGACCAGTGTTTTCACCCCCCTATTTTAGACTCAAGGGAGCCTAAATATTATATATAATTATATATAGTAATTATAATTATATACTGATACATGTAGATAAGCTGTACTGCCCAAATTGTACTTTCTGAAATAAATATCATGAACTGACCACTGAGTTAATTAGCGATATATGATTTATCTGACCACTGAGTTAATTAGCGGTATATGATTTATCTGACCACTGAGTTAATTAGCGATATATGATTTATGACTGCATGACCACTGAGTTGATTAGCGGTATATGATTTATGACTGCATGACCACTGAGTTGATTAGCGGTATATGATTTATGACTGCATGACCACTGAGTTGATTAGCGGTATATGATTTATGACTGCATGACCACTGAGTTGATTAGCGGTATATGATTTATGACTGCATGACCACTGAGTTGATTAGCGGTATATGATTTATGACTGCATGACCACTGAGTTGATTAGCGGTATATGATTTATGACTGCATGACCACTGAGTTGATTAGCGGTATATGATTTATGACTGCATGACCACTGAGTTGATTAGCGGTATATGATTTATGACTGCATGACCACTGAGTTAATTAGCGGTATATGATTTATGACTGCATGACCACTGAGTTAATTAGCGGTATATGATTTATGACTGCATGACCACTGAGTTAATTAGCGGTATATGATTTATGACTGCATGACCACTGAGTTGATTAGCGGTATATGATTTATGACTGCATGACCACTGAGTTGATTAGCGGTATATGATTTATGACTGCATGACCACTGAGTTGATTAGCGGTATATGATTTATGACTGCATGACCACTGAGTTGATAAGCGGTATATGATTTATGACTGCATGACCACTGAGTTGATTAGCGGTATATGATTTATGACTGCATGACCACTGAGCTGATTAGCGGTATATGATTTATGACTGCATGACCACTGAGCTGATTAGCGGTATATGATTTATGACTGCATGACCACTGAGCTGATTAGCGGTATATGATTTATGACTGCATGACCACTGAGCTGATTAGCGGTATATGATTTATGACTGCATGACCACTGAGCTGATTAGCGGTATATGATTTATGACTGCATGACCACTGAGCTGATTAGCGGTATATGATTTATGACTGCATGACCACAGAGTTGATTAGCGGTATATGATTTATGACTGCATGACCACTGAGTTGATTAGCGGTATATGATTTATGACTGCATGACCACTGAGTTGATTAGCGGTATATGATTTATGACTGCATGACCACTGAGTTGATTAGCGGTATATGATTTATGACTGCATGACCACTGAGTTGATTAGCGGTATATGATTTATGACTGCATGACCACTGAGTTGATTAGCGGTATATGATTTATGACTGCATGACCACTGAGTTAATTAGCGGTATATGATTTATGACTGCATGACCACTGAGTTAATTAGCGGTATATGATTTATGACTGCATGACCACTGAGTTAATTAGCGGTATATGATTTATGACTGCATGACCACTGAGTTAATTAGCGGTATATGATTTATGACTGCATGACCACTGAGTTGATTAGCGGTATATGATTTATGACTGCATGACCACTGAGTTGATTAGCGGTATATGATTTATGACTGCATGACCACTGAGTTGATTAGCGGTATATGATTTATGACTGCATGACCACTGAGTTGATTAGCGGTATATGATTTATGACTGCATGACCACTGAGTTGATTAGCGGTATATGATTTATGACTGCATGACCACTGAGTTGATTAGCGGTATATGATTTATGACTGCATGACCACTGAGTTGATTAGCGGTATATGATTTATGACTGCATGACCACTGAGTTAATTAGCGGTATATGATTTATGACTGCATGACCACTGAGGTAATTAGCGGTATATGATTTATGACTGCATGACCACTGAGTTAATTAGCGGTATATGATTTATCCACAGGTGTCCTCCCCTAGCGTCCCTATGTGTGCTGACACCAACTCCAGCAATGGGGACTCCATTCCTGACGTTGTTGGACATTCCGAGACTGGCATCCACAGGGTTCGGCGCTCTCTACAGAACGACGACGGACCGTACAAAAGACTCAGCACCTCGCTCAAGATCGACAGCACTTCCGACTTTGGTTATGGACATGCTGATGATGAAGCCAGGGGATTGACACGGTCAGAAAGTGACATTGAGTCGAATAAAATACATCAAAATTACCTGGTAAGTCTGAGGTTTTAAACTAATTACTTTGTTGAGTATATATGTTTCTTACAATTTAAGTACATGTAATTATGTTTTGCAACATTGACATTTGAAGCTGTGTTAAATCATATCTGAAACAAGAAGATATATTATGTTTCTGTTTTGAAACTGTGCATGCACGCCAGGTGATTTTTCATTAAGAGAAAGTCCTCCAATCTGTTGTCATGATATATATTACTGTTTTCTTAGTTTGGATTTAAGAAGTGGAAAAGCCATGTGACCACCCGGCCTCTATCGACCCGATCAGAGATAGTCCAGAGTCTGTACGCCGATGTCAGCGAAGTCAAAGAAATCAGTGGTATGTATAGGTATCAAAGTTTTGTGATCAATCTGTGAGTAATGTTTTTATGGTAATTAAGTACCAAAACAAAGGCAAAAACTGACCAGAGCACTTGGACAATGCTCATTTAATGTCAAATTATCAAACATGTCCAACACTCTACTCCACCTTATGTACCAGTATATGCATAAGCATGTTATTGGAGGTTTCTCACCCATAGAAAGTCAGTACATGTATCAGCATATCATTAGTACGAGAATTCAAGCTTCACTTTGTCTTGCTCTCAGTCCAAAGTTTGAGTGATCTTGGGAATTGTTTCATTGTACATGTACATACAAACTCTGCATGGTGACATTTTCAGAATGGTTTTATATTTTGCTGCAGTCAAAAGAGATGCATGTATGAAATAAGATAAGTCTCGTACTTAATATTAATTCATCAGCTGACGATTAAATCTGGAGCCAACATGGCAATAGACGAAACTTTTTAAAGTGCATATTAACTTCAATAAGCACAAATTACCATGCAGCTATATTTGTACAGAATGCCTAAGGTTCTGGAATGATTGAATGTTATACACACTGAACACTCTACATTACATTTGATGAGTCAGCATTCTGTCATCATCTACAGTACTTCCGTCTATTTTTCGGATCTGAGTATCTTGTTCAAGTCTTTTTCACATCTTTTACAAGTATCAGAGGATGCTAAAGGAACAGGTGAGAGAGGAATATATACCCACATTGTACCACCTGTAGAGCTGTATGTTATTGCTATCAAACTGCAGAAAAGTTTTGAGAGCATGCATGATGTCTTGATTATACATATTTTGGAACAGGTTAAGGACTTTTACATGTAAATGTTTACATTCAAAGCTCAGCATTACTGATCCCGTAATACGTCACGGGGTCGTTATTCCTCTTACAAAATAAATAAATAAAAGGATGGTCCAGTTTCCAACGTTACTTTATTATGATGAATTACAATGATAATGATGAGAAGGTGACCTGAAATGAAAACATTCATACAATTGACGCATACATTTTTATAATATTTAGATATTTTAACTTTAAGATAAAAACAATTAAAGAAAGTATTTCTCACCAAATTCGCCTTCAGTAGAACTTAAACGTAATAGTTTGAAACTAATGACAGTCTCAAACTATTTAATCAGACAAGTCGTAAAACTGTCGCTGTCTGCTGGCAAACGAGTTATGTTCTAAAATCATGGTGCAAAACATTATAAATTAAGTGTTATCACTCACACTTGCGCACTGACCATACACACCCATGAAAACCTGTTTTACCACTACCAAATATAGACATATTATAGCTATTACCGTATTTGGTGAATCACAACCCAAAATAACACAATCACGTGACAGAACACGAATACCAGTCAAACACGAGTAAACCATGAATGAGTTAATAATGAAATGTATGGATGAATGAATGAGTAAATAAATGAATTACTAAATACTAAATTATATTCAATTGTATCCCTGTGACAAATATACTGCACTGGTATGTGTGTTAATTGCCAATAATAGGACATACACTAACATACATACTGGAAATTCCTTATTTTAAGTGAGTTAAACTTAAATCTGCGATTCCACTATTTTGTATCATGTAATTGCGAGAATATAAATCGCGAGCACCAATTAATTTTTGTTATAATTTCCTATAGTTCAAAACTGTGTGAAAAATAAAAGCGAGATTTTTAAAAGCAACGAGGGCTGCTTCTCGCTTTTTTTTTTAATGCCTCACGTTTAATTAGGAATCTACAGTACATCTTTTTATAAATGTACTGTGGTTTCATCAATATTCGTTGAATACCAATTTTCGTGGATTTCGTTGTTAAATTTATCCATGAAAATAAATGTTCACTGAAGTGCAATTTCTACTAACAGTTTGTATTGATAGTGTAATTGGCCACGAATTTACGTATCCTTGAAACTGTGATTTTCACTTTAACCACGAAAATTGATACCCTTGAATATTAATGAAACCACAGTATAATGCATGTACAACCCCATACTGGTTATATACATAAACCAAGGTTCACCGATTACATGTAGGTCCTTATTCTTGTTGGTTTGTTGTTTTTTTTCAACCCGTTATTTAAACCCCAAAAGTATAGCCATAAAGCTTACATTTTTCATAATCTCTCACAGAGGATCACTAACATAACCTGAATTCTTCACAAACTATGATCCTCCATATAAGGAGATATTTTGTTCCTGCTCCTTTATTTTTTATGGGCTCATTCTCTAGTCAGTTATATTTGTGGGAATTAATTCGTAGGTTTTAGCACTGTGCTGTGACATTTATTTTCAGTTTCTACCTGCGGTTTTTGGAATGTCCTGTATGCAGTGCTGTTTGGGTGGTGGGTGGCGGTGGTGTACTTCCTTGTGGGAGGACTGATGTATGCCACAGTCATCGGCAAAGACTATGGTAAGCCTGTCCAATGGACACCACTTCTGATTTATTCATATTTTCTGAGAAAAAAAATTACCATACGTTTTCATGCTCTCATTTTCTTCGTTTATTTTCAGCTTTCTTCTGCTTTAGGATGGCTGATTATTTTTTGTGGCCATTTGGAAAATTTGTTTATTTGGTAAATATTTGCATCTTATATCCAAGTAGCTAACATTTTCTTTTATAATTAGATGAATGTTTCAGTGCTAACATGGCGGCATAGTTGTAAAGATTCAGACACTGTCACACTTAGTTCTTTTGACCTTGATCTTCAGGTAAAAGATGACACCGAGGTCACATCTGCTAAAGTAAGTGCCTCCAGCTCCCAGGAAACAGAAACGAGTCGTCTTCTGAAGGATTCCTCCGACTCCAACTCCAGTGAGGTGTATGCCTGTGAGGGATTCTGGGTATGATAATTTACCTTAGATATTGCTTAATTAGGCCAGCAATGATACCTTAGCATTAAGAGTTCTGTAATGAAGATTTAGATAAATTGTACATTGACACCTTTTCATTAAGCATGTGAACTAAGGATTGGAGTTGGGTGTATAGAACTACTTTAAGTGAGTTATATTACACAGCTGGGGGTATCATTATAATGGTTATATGTGTATAACTTTGATGACTATATGCACTACTTTACAGGGCCGGGATGTGTCACTGTAGTCATTTTTACAGGGCCCTGGTGTATCATTATAATGACAATATGTATCATTTTTACAGGGCCCTGGTGTATCATTATAATGACAATATGTATCATTTTACAGGGCCGGGGTGCATCATACGTGTGGCTTATTCTAGGACTCCCTCTCATCGTTATCACACACATTGTTGTCATGTCTGTCACTTGGCTTCTTGTCATCAGCATTGGCATGTCCAAGGTAAGTCAAATAATGTCTATAGTTAGTCAAAGAATCATATCTTAGACTAATAATTAGCCAAAAATGAGTTAATTAATCCTAAGAATGGCTAAACCAAGTAAAACCATGTTTTGTAGACTTGTACTTCACTCATAATTGAGTGTACCTTGACAGTTGCAACTGCTTAGTATACTTGTAATTAATTCTAACAGGAATGGTTTAGACTTTGTGTGACTGTTTCTCTGGGATATAAAGTTCTGTTGGTGTTCTCTATAGGTACATTGGCGGACATTACAACAGATCCTGTACCTCTCGCCCAATGAAGTGAAGACAGGAGACTCCTTTGTGATGGATCTGGTAGGATACCAACCTGTTATTACTAGTCCACAATCAATGCATGAGATAATCAATACAGTGCACAGTATTCATATTATAACAAAAATCTTTTATCATAAATGTAAATATATCATATTTCATTTCCTAGGGAGAGGGTGGGCTAATTGAGTTTCTGAACTTGTGCCCATCCCAGCTGTATAATTGTACAATAAAGATATGTTCAAATCAATATTTTGTTTATTAAGATATAAGAAAAACCTTCCAGTTTCTGTACACACGTGAGTAATTTCTTCCTTGATCTGTTTGTAGGACACGCGGAGGAGGAAGAAGAAGGGAGAGATTCTGATGTACACCCACAACGCGGTCAATCTGTACTACTACAAGTACACCGTGGACGGCATGAACATCATCTTTGTCAGTATCCTAACCCCCCACCCCCCACCAACCAGGGGAAAGTCAGAGACAACCAAAGGGAAGAAACTCTTCCTAACTTGTAGGGTGTTTGATTTATAATGATTTACTCAAGAAACCAATATAAGGAGCTCCTTGTCTCTTAATTTAGCTATACCTCATAAAAATGGATTATTAATAATATAATGTTGCAAAACATCATTTTTGTCACTATCCTATATCACCTCCACCAACCAGAGGAAAGTCAGAGACAACCAAAGGGAAGAAACTCTTCCTAACTTGTAGGGTAACTCCAACACACAACGAATACTGTCATTGAAATTTGGTAAAAATATCAATGAAATATGCTGACTTTTGTTTGATAATGATTTAATTAGTCTAGAAACTAGTTTAAGGAGCTCATTGTCTCTTAATTTGGTAGTATATCTCATCAAAATGAATTATATTATTGTGCTTCAAAATTACTTCTATAGTCCAGGTACATATATGTAGGGCCTTGTATGATTAATGCTATCCTAGAGCCTTGGTGAAAAAAATAATTTAATGTTTGGGAAAAGTAATATCTTGTTACAAACAATGTGAGGTTCTTATTATTATATTTTCTATCCTGTCTCTATATATATATACAATGTATCATTTTTGAAAGCTTTTTAGATGATAAAGAGTTCATTGATACACGTTATCAATGACAATTTAAATGTATGGCATATATTCCAGCAATCAAGAGATATATATATAATATACATTTAAAGTATTGAGAGCTTGATCTTTTTCCTTACCTGCCGTCAGATCTCTTGTTCTTTGTGATTCTGTCGTTGATTCTTGGATACTCGGATCATGAAAATGAGCACTACTCTGGAGTGACGGTAAGACAAACTGAACACTCTCCTCTGAGTCTCTCCATGTATGATGAGAGACAAAACATTCTGCATTTTATGTCATCTGTTTCAATTATGAATAATATGGATACTAATTATATACAATTAAATTTGTTACAGAAAGTGATTCTTGGTATCTTGGCCATTGTTCCTTTAACTTATTACATAGGAATGGCAATTATCTGGTAAATACCCTATTTCAATGTATAATATTCACTACAACAGTACTGGAAATGTTTCTTATCGTTACTGAAAAATGTCTTGATTTTCAACAGTTCGAGTCTTGTCTGTGGTTACACAAAATATACCTGTCAGTGACATAATTCTGTTTTAGTATATCTGCCCAGAGTAGCTATGCCGTGGGTGCGGTGCTGAACGCCACATGTGGGACTGTGGTAGAAATGATCTTGTCTGTGGTAGTCCTAAACAAGGGAAACCAATCAGGCAGTGCTTGTTATGTGGAGCTAGTCAAGTCCAACTTGGCAGGTAAGATTACTGAAATAAATAAATGCTTATACCTTTATTTTAAATAGACCTAGCAATGTTCATATGAGGAAAGATTGTGACTTGGTTGTACTGTATTTTTTTTCGTAACTTATTGACTTGCTTTTTGTGATTTGAAATGTTATTTGAGTGATGGAGTTATGACTCCTCTTTTACCTGCTCTGTCTTTCACCAGGGACCATCATTGGGAGCATCCTCCTTATTCCGGTAAGTCTTCTCTTACTCCTGATCCATCCACTGTCTATTAGCTGGGTTTTCTATATTGTGGTGCAAAACTTTTTTTTTATATTAATGACAATTTTTTTGAATGACGGACAAATCCATGTAAGGTATACATGCACAAAGTTTCCTCTGTTTTAATTCTTTTTTTTCTTTCATTAATAAATGACCCTAACTTTCTGGGAGACCCTTGTTTATGGTGACTGATCTAGATGAAGTGAAGTGAATTTTATTGTGGTGCAAAGAAATTTCATTTTGACACCAGATATCTTTGCCTGACCTGAAAACATTTTACTGTGGCTCCTGTACACAGTAACAGGCCCACAGAGAACCAAATGCACTTGATGTTAAAACACTTCTTTTTACAGGTAGATTATTTCTGGTACTTGTACTACATTGTATAATTATACATGTATAGTACAGGCAATTATCTACCTGTAAAATGAAGTGTTTTTTAAGTCAAGTGCTTGTTTGGAGGACCCTACAGCTGTATTAGCTTTAATACTTCTACATGTACTAACCTTCACTTATTACCTCCCTTGACAGGGCCTGTGTATGATACTGGGAGGGATCAAGTTTCACTCCCAGAGATTTAACCACGCCTCCGCCGGGATATCCTCCCTGCTTCTGTTTGTGGCAGTCTCAGGTAAATCTGGGACTTGATTCTCAGCTCCAAAGTTACATGTCTTTCTTCAGACATCACTGGGAGTTTCTCATCCTATTTCTGTCTTCATTCGTAGATCAATAATATTCTGCTCTAGATCCTTTTGTCATTTCTTTGCATACAAATGAATTCCCTATATGTTGAATATTTTGCCTATCAAGTATCAATTGATAACGTAAAATTTTAAAATACCATATTTCACAATATTCACTAATTATGTGTCTATTTACATGATCAAACATTAGAGGCCTCCTTCTCACATTTCAGTCTCACAGTTAAATTTCTTATTATCACATCTAGAATTGTTCTGTTGTTATTAAGGTGCATTTGCCCCCTCTGTACATGTATATTGTTATATCTTACCTTCTGCTAAATTGTAAGGAAATCATTGGTTGCCATCAGTCATGTGGAGACCATGTATAATCCATACACAGTCAGTACAAAATATCCCTCCCTTTGAGAACTATGACATCATTTTTGGAGTATTATGATGTCAGGTTTTGTACCCAAATTGAAACATTGTTACAAAACATTAAATTTTCATTGTTATATTCATTATTTGCCATTCATACAAAGGCAGTCGGTAAGATATAATTGTTCTCGCCCCATATTGAATTTACTAACCATATTAGGTCAACTACAAACCATGTAACTAATAATATCGTTATTTAATATTCAGGACTGGTGTGTATATCCCACTGTATATTGTTATATTGTGATTGATGTGTGTTCACCCCCCACTGTATATTGTTATATTGTAATTGAGGTGTGTTCACCCCCCACTGTATATTGTTATATTGTAATTGAGGTGTGTTCACCCCCCACTGTATATTGTTATATTGTAATTGAGGTGTGTTCACCCCCCACTGTATATTGTTATATTGTAATTGAGGTGTGTTCACCCCCCACTGTATATTGTTATATTGTAATTGAGGTGTGTTCACCCCCCACTGTATATTGTTATATTGTAATTGAGGTGTGTTCACCCCCCACTGTATATTGTTATATTGTAATTGAGGTGTGTTCACCCCACTGTATATTGGTACATGTATTGTTACTCAGGTGTGTTTGCCCTCACAATGTATATTGTTATATAGGTGTGTTTGCCCCCACTCTGTTCGCCCGGATGTTTGGTGACTTGGAGTGTCAGAAGTGTGAGAACATCCTCTCCAACTCAACCCCCACCATGAACCAAAGTATACAGAGCTACTTCCTCCACTGTACCCACTGTCACAGTGACCTGGTAAGTGACCAAAAATTGGATCAGGGAAGGGGTCTTAATCATTCATTCATTTATTCAATTCGGGAGAGAAATAAATATCAAGAAAAAGAAAGAGAGGAATAAAATTTATCCTTATCTTTCATAAATATCTTCTAAGATTATTTTGGTAATATCTTGAAGAGATGGGGAACTCATGCTGAACTATTAAGATACTGTAAAAGTTGGAAAATTAAATAGAGTTGATGGTAGGGTTATGATTATGGGCTTGTGAATGAGGGTGGGTACTATTTGAGGGTGGGTACTATTTGAGGGTGGGTACTATTTAGAATGTGTTCATTGATTGGATTATCTCTTGTTTTGTAGAGTGGTCTGGATGGAGACATGTCCCTGTACAATCTTCACATCAAACCACTGGTGTACGCCAGTGCCATACTGCTGCCCATAGCGTACATCGTGGGCATGATCTTCTCACTGAAGACGCACGCAGCCCAGATCAACGCTGACTACATGAGGAGTCTGGAGGAGGCCAATCACGAAGGTATAGAAAGAAAAAAGCCAGAATTGAAACTCATGCTGAATGTAATTGAAAAATATGCAACTTTGTTGTGACTTTGTTTGTGCTTTCTTTGTCTCAAAGAAATACCAGGTAACATACCTAATTAGGTAGACCTGAGTTGCTCTTGTTCGGTCAATTTGTAGCATAAAAGTGTATCTTTATTTATTCTTTTTTAAGTCAATTTTTTATGCATGTATTAAGCTCATAAAAGGGCTAAATCTGTGTAACTATGGCTCCCTGGGCTAAGTTTACATGATTCCCCCTCTTATTACAGGACATCAACACAGTGTTCCCATGTGGTCACGCCTCAAAAGTCTGACCATCCTACTGTGTTCGGCTACACTGATTGCATTCTGTGCAGAGCTGGTGTCTGACAACATCAAGTCATTTTTTGAATCATCCGGTATATCAGAGGTAAGCCTTATTAGTCCAAACCCTTATGTGGGACGATAAATTTATGAATTAGGATTTACTGCTGCCATCTGTTGTTTGTATGTTCTGTGGTACCATTCACAATTTTATTTTCATTTACAGTACTTTATAGGAATTTTAGTAATTGCCATGGTAACTGAACTCCCAGAGATAATCAATGGGGTCCAATTCTCATTAGAAAATAATGTCAATCTTGGGTAAGTAGCAAACACGACGATAACATATTGCTTTAGAAACAGTGTGAAAAGTGCTTATATTGAATTCTCTGTACCTGTTTCAGGATTGAGATCGGGACCAACACGGCTATACAGGTGTGCATGATCCAAGTCCCCATCCTGGTACTGGTTGACTTCATCTATGTAAGTCACAGGTGAAACAGAGGTAGATCATAATGGTCACTATTCCACAGGTGTGAAAGGTAGATCACTATGTAGGTCACAGGTGTGATCGTGATAAAGCACTAGTCATATCATTTTGTAAGTCGCAGGGTGATAATAGTAAAACATTATAGTTAATTCATTATGTAGGTCACAGGTGTGATAGCAGTAGAGCACTAGTCGTATCACTTTGAAAGTGACAGGTGTGATACCAAAATATTGCAACCAGATCAAGGAGATCTTCACAGAATGAACTGGAGTTTTTATAGATTACAATATGGATTTATATTTCTAGTATAATTT
This sequence comes from Magallana ariakensis, assembly GCA_020458035.1. NCBI lineage: Eukaryota > Metazoa > Mollusca > Bivalvia > Ostreida > Ostreidae > Magallana > Magallana ariakensis. Next base: position 2,522,957 of record CM035815.1, on the reverse strand, counting down.
GTGGTGTACATGATTTGCTTTTCAGCCGTTTAATCTGGTGATGGTGTTTAACGACGTACACCTGTATGCCGTGATATTCTCTGTGGTCGTCATCAACTATACCTTTCAGGATGGGAAAAGTGATTATTTCCAAGGTGTGTCACAGTTTTTAATGTTTTTTTTTAATGTTTTAACATTCAATACAGGGTAAAAAACGATGTTATAGTCGAAGAAGTAACGGTGAACTCGGCAATGACGTTCAAATTGATCGACGTGTAAACATGGTAAACACAACTTATGAAGGAATTTAGCTAAAAAATATCGGTAACAGGTTTTTATTTTATAAAAATCTACAATAATTTTGTTTTGGGCGTTCTTTACGACTCGAAATGTTCATTGTTGTAAAACTGTGGTGCACAAGAAGTTTAATTGTTTCTTCGGCCGTAACTGGTCACAACTTCCTAAGGTTCTTTACTTCATATTACACTGTATATATAAAGATATATCGCATGAAAAAACGTTTTCCTTAATTAATTGTATTTTCTGTCAGATCCCATCTCCGTTTTAATCTATTTACGTAAAAATGTATATCAACAAACTTTGTCTATTTCTCGCGTAAACATTCAATATCAACAACTCCTTGACTTCTTCGACAAGAAATAAAACTCACAGAAATCTCACATACCGTACTTATAATTTCTGCATAGGTGATATATAATAAAGTAATCATTTATACAAAACGTACGCATACATGTATGTATAGTTTAACAATATCAATAAGAAAAACAGCTAATGAAGCGAGGCGTTATCCAAAATGGCGTCCTCTCGTTATTTTCCTCCGATGAACTTGCGTTTAGTACACAGGCCCCTGTTCATAAATTACTATTTTTCTCTTTGAAAAATAAATACGATTTGTTTACGAAACTAATATCACAAAAATATACCATATAATTAGTAATATATTTATTAAATGTTTATTTATAAATCCTCTCGTCGACAGATAGGCCCCTGTTTGGTACAATATTTCCGCTTACTTTCGTAAGGGAAACTAAAAAAACAACAGTTCAAATCCCCATTTTGGACGGCTAGAACACCCGCAGGAGACGCAAAACACCATCATGTCCCGTTATCGGCAATTTCATAGGTGATAATTAGTTTAATTGTCGTTTACATCTAATCCAATTACATAGATGGCTAACAGCACCTTCTCGCTCGAGGTCGCATGTGACGTCACACGTAATGGCGGGTAGATCGAGAGAGAAAATATGCATATCGCGACATTTGAATTTCATCGCCTTCAAACTAACGAATTAGCCAGATTATTTTGTGTAAACGATGATAAACTTCATTTTTAATGAGTATAGAATGATTCTATTTAAAAAATTCCGAAAATTGAAAAACATGCGATATGTCCTTTAAGTGACAACCACCCCAAGGACTATTCTCTAATCTATTCTATTCTCCCCATGAATGTTTTAGTTACAGTCTATAGGCATTGGCAACTAGGAATGATCCAGGATTTGTTTTTGTTTGACTATTTTGATTTATTTTCTCTCTTGCTTTAATTCAGTTTAACTTGAGTCAGTACAGTCTACATAATACTTATTTAAAAGTTTTTGATAAAATACAACATGTAGTTCTACGATAAATTTAAAATAGTAACGTGGTAAAAAAATCTCAGCTTAACATAAAGCTGCAATATTTATGCAAAGTTGTTATCTTTGTGTTTTCTCTCTTGTTAAAAATGTAATGATTTAATTCATTTAACTTAATTTATATTCTCTCTGTGTTTACTTTGTTAATTTTTTTTCTTTACAGGTTCAGCATTATTCATTATCTACATTGTGATCCTGTGTATGTATTACTTTATGCCTATACCTGAACAGGTGAAATGTGCATAAAGGTCTAATCTTTACCAATGGGATAAACCTGAGCAGGTTAGACTTACCTTATGAGAAGTGTAGGTGGGATATACCTGAACCTGTTGGGTAGGCATTAAACAGTGAGGCAAACTGGATCAAGAGATGTACCTGATAATGTGTTATATACATGTTCCTTGCAGTGTAACAGGTGAGATTTACCTGATCCTGTGATTTCATACCTGGGCAGGTTATACTTACCTGATCAGAGATAGACTTGTGAAAAGTTACAGATATGGATGTTGTACTGTACTGGTGTTTTTTACATTTGGCATTTCATTTTGAAATCTTTGTGACCAATATTATTTTGGTCTACAGATATCACCGATAGATACAAATGTTTGCAGTTTGTTAACTTTTTTGTTTTCTATTTAACAATTTTAATTTTTTATACACAGTGTTTCCATGAATATTGAGTTTTTATTTTTATAAGAATGGATTAACTTAAAATTTCAGTGCATGAACTACATTGAATTAACATCATTTTGATGTTAAAGTTTCATTGCATGAACTACAGTCATCTAATAGTAGCTATGCTCTCAACCTTTATTTGATTTTAGGAGTAGACAATTTTTTTTAAGATTATGTTGCTTTTCTATTTATAAAACACTCCTTTTCTTCAGGGATTTGTGGTTCACGATGAAGTAAATATAATATTACATATGTTTAAGACTGCTATTGACTTTTTTATCAATAATACCAGAGGCATTTTTTTAATTTGAGTTCTGTGCTATATTAATTGAGACTCAGTGTTGAAGTGCATGTATTTAGGTTCTATGTTTTATGAGGACTTACATTGTAGTATATAGGTTATGTGCTTCATTGGAACTTAATGTTCTAGTTTTTGTTTTGTTATATTGGGAGTCACTACTAAGTTCTAGTTTTTGTTCTGTTATATTGGGAGTCACTACTAAGTTCTGGTTTTTGTTTTGTTATATTGGGAGTCACTACTAAGTTCTAGTTTTTGTTTTGTTATATTGGGAGTCACTACTAAGTTCTAGTTTTTGTTTTGTTATATTGGGAGTCACTACTAAGTTCTAGTTTTTGGTTTGTTATATTGGGAGTCACTACTAAGTTCTAGTTTTTGTTCTGTTATATTGGGAGTCACTACTAAGTTCTAGTTTTTGTTCTGTTATATTGGGAGTCACTACTAAGTTCTAGTTTTTGTTCTGTTATATTGGGAGTCAGTGTTGTAGTTGAGTGTTCTGTGTTTTATTTGGACTCAGGGTTGTAGTATATAGGTTCTGTGTTATATTGAGACTCAGTGTTAAAGTATTTGAGTTCTGTGTAATATTGGATCACAATGTAAGTTTTGCGCTACATTGGAACTCAAAGTTGTAGTTTGTGGGTTCTGTGTGGAGACTCTTAGTTTGATTTGTGCTACATTGGAACTCATAGTTGTAGATTGTGGGTTCTGTGTGGAGACTCCTGGTTTAATTTGTGCTACATTGGAACTCAAAGTTGTAGTTTGTGAGTTCTGTGTGGAGACTCCTAGTTTAATTTGTGCCACATTGGAACTCAAAGTTGTAGTTTGTGGGTTCTGTGTGGAGATTCCTGGTTTGATTTGTGCTACATTGGAACTCAAAGTTGTAGTTTGTGGGTTCTGTGTGGAGACTCCTAGTTTGTGCTGTACTGAATGTAAGTTTTGTAGTATGTAAGTTGTGTCCTATATCGGGAATCAGTGTTGAAGTATGAGAGTACTCCTAATATTGGGAGTCAGTGTTGTAATGTGTGGTTTCTGTGCTATATTGGGAGTTAGTGTTGTAATGTGTGGTTTCTGTGCTATATTGGAAGTCAGTGTTATAAAGTGTGGTTTCTGTGCTATATTGGAAGTTAGTGTTGTAATGTGTGGTTTCTGTGCTATATTGGAAGTTAGTGTTGTAATATGTGGTTTCTGTGCTATATTGGAAGTTAGTGTTGTAATGTGTGGTTTCTGTGCTATATTGGAAGTCAGTGTTATAAAGTGTGGTTTCTGTGCTATATTGTAAGTTAGTGTTGTAATGTGTGGTTTCTGTGCTATATTGGGAGTCAGTGTTGAAGTATGAAAGTACTCCTAATATTGAGAGTCAGTGTTGTAATGTGTGGTTTCTGTGCTATATTGGAAGTTAGTGTTATAATGTGTGGTTTCTGTGCTAAATTGGGAGTCAGTGTTGAAGTATGAGAGTACTCCTAATATTGGGAGTCAGTGTTGTAATGTGTGGTTTCTGTGCTATATTGGGAGTTAGTGTTGTAATGTGTGGTTTCTGTGCTATATTGGAAGTCAGTGTTATAAAGTGTGGTTTCTGTGCTATATTGGAAGTTAGTGTTGTAATGTGTGGTTTCTGTGCTATATTGGAAGTTAGTGTTGTAATATGTGGTTTCTGTGCTATATTGGAAGTTAGTGTTGTAATGTGTGGTTTCTGTGCTATATTGGAAGTCAGTGTTATAAAGTGTGGTTTCTGTGCTATATTGTAAGTTAGTGTTGTAATGTGTGGTTTCTGTGCTATATTGGGAGTCAGTGTTGAAGTATGAAAGTACTCCTAATATTGAGAGTCAGTGTTGTAATGTGTGGTTTCTGTGCTATATTGGAAGTTAGTGTTATAATGTGTGGTTTCTGTGCTAAATTGGGAGTCAGTGTTGAAGTATGAGAGTACTCCTAATATTGGGAGTCAGTGTTGTAATGTGTGGTTTCTGTGCTATATTGGGAGTTAGTGTTGTAATGTGTGGTTTCTGTGCTATATTGGGAGTCAGTGTTGTAATGTGTGGTTTCTGTGCTATATTGGGAGTTAGTGCTGTAATGTGTGGTTTCTGTGCTATATTGGGAGTTAGTGCTGTAATGTGTGGTTTCTGTGCTATATTGGAAAATTGGAAGTTAGTGTTGTAATGTGTGGTTTCTGTGCTGTATTGGGAGTCAGTGTTATAATGTGTGGTTTCTGTGCTGTGTTAAATTATTGGTATATATTGGAGTAAATTATCGAGGTATTAGCTGTATTTAATTTGATTTATTGTTTTGTACTATGTGGGTTCTGTGCTGTATTTAGAGTGAGTTACTGTAGTTTGAGTGTACTTATCTGAGTTGCAACTCTATGTTGTATAGTATGAAAGTTCTTTGCTGTATTGAAACTGCAACCTTTGTTAATTTAATTTTTTTAAAAACGAACTTTAACTATTGCTCAATGTAAAGGTCTTTTTCTTTATAAAGTACTAGAAAGAAACATAAGTGGGATGGGAGAGAGGAAGATAAAATGAGAAAGGGAGATAGAGAGAATGAAAGAGCAGAGGGTAAAAGGGAATGGAAGGACACAATGCTTGAGCCCAAATCAAATATACGATTCCAATTCAAATCTTACAATTGTTTGATGTCTGAAGAGAGGCACAAATATATATTTATAAAAGCTGTGGAGCTGAACTTGAACATCGTAATTAGTACTAATTACCATTTATAGTATAATGTAATCCTAGAAAATGATGCAGTACATGCAATTGGGTGACAGGAGTTTTACCGAATTATGCAATAAATGCAACAGCGATTTTATGGTTATAAGAGGATTCGACGCGTTTGCTCCGGTCTAATTTAGCAGGCATGTGAGGGGGGAGGGGGTGATCGAATACTTAAAGTTCGATTTAAATTGATTAAGAAACAACAATTTCAAGCCAGTTTCCTAACTGTTAATTTCTAATTATATCAATGTTTAACAGAGAACCTACTCTGCTATTTCAATCAGTACTATAATATGATAATCGCATACAAATTACATGGTGCGTCTCCACCTTGCATTTAGCTTTACGCAGGAAGGTTATTGAAATTGAATAATTTCTGCGTATTCATTAGTTATATGTGTGGAAGTTCAAAGGTCACTGTTACGTTTACACGTCTACCTGATTGTATTGTGTGTTCTTAGAACTGATATGATCTGTTGTTTTGTTGATGTATTTTGGTAATGGCGTCATTGATCTACGCACCGTGAGATTCTTACATATTTTTGCGTTTGTTCTTTGAAATATTTATTTATATTTTATTTTCATATGGTGTACTGTCTTTTTAACAATTTTTTTGTGTGTTTAACACATCATTGCAATCTCTGGTTATGATATTATCAGCATTTCTTGTACAATGTATATAATAAACAATAATAAACATCGTTCCATTCTTAGTTTTCTACATACCTGTATACTTGTAATAAAATCAAAAATTAGTCTCTGATGTCGAATTTATTATTTATTGTTAATAGCACAGAGAGAGAGAGAGAGAGAGAGAGAGAGAGAGAGAGAGAGAGAGATTATTATGTGTGTTTGCCTCGAGATAGTTTTAAGAAAGCCGACAGTTTTGTGTTTTCGTTTTAAATGCGTTAATTGATTACTTTCATATTCATTTTCAAATACCCCCCCCCCCCTCTCAAACAGTGTAACACAAAAAACTTGATATTGTTTATATTTTGTTGTTATGTTTTATCGATGCACAATTGACACCTAATTCATAATTTCGATAAGCAAGATCAGCCCACAACAAAATGTAAATCAGATCCCAATAATTACCGTGATGAATGGCGCACTCTTTATACTTCGCCCTATAGGTCGACTCATGCAAACCAGTTTGTGTCTGTTCATTTGTATAACCTGCTTTATGTAAATGAAACACAATATCAAAAATTTGCGGGAAATGTAATCAGGTGTAATTTCTTATCATGCGAACCAAAAATGCAAGGCAGGCCGCGAACAAAAGAAAAAAGTCTATTTCAGTAAGTGTTTGTTTTTGTTGATTGAGTCAGTGATGCACAGACATCGGTTCTAGCAACGTTCATAACACAGCGCTGTATCATTGGAGTGCGGCATACATCTTAAAATTTCGGCGATAACAGAGCAATTGGGAGTTTCCAAAGCAGGTTTAATAACGCTTGTGTACGCTTCTTTTCAACAAGTGGATCGATTCTGTGTGTTTGCCCCACCTTGTTACCCTGAAAGCCGAAGGAAATTAAAGGTGTTTCGGTTATAAATCTGTCCACCTTCCTTTGGGAGTTTTAATAACCATGACTTCAATGAGAGAAGGGAGGGCGGAATCCAAGGCAGGAAGATTCGACAGGAAGAGGAAACAGCAGCGGATAAAGCGATACCGGTCGGACGGGTTCGTAGTGGGCCTGGACCTGAACAACTCCGAGGATGAACTGGACGCCCCGGACGGAAGTTCCGACGCCGTCAACTTCCTGTCCTGGCTCCGGAACCCTAGCCTCCAGAACCTGGTCAAACTCCGGAAGAGCATCAAACACAACGACAGCGACTGGATGATGGAGTTCCTGGAGTATGACGGCCTGGGACTGCTATTCCAGTGCCTCAAGAACCTCAGTTCCCGGGAAAGTCTCCATCTTTCGGAGATGGTGCTGAGGCTGGAGTGTATCATGTGTATCCGGGAAGTGGTCAACTCCCAGACCGGCCTGGACTGTCTGCTGAAGACCAAGGGACGCAAGGACAACATATTCGGCAGGAGGTTTGCCTCGGGTACTGCTTACTATTACTTACCTCTACTTATACTGACTCAAATCTAGATTAATTTAATGTATAATTGCGATAGAGAATGTGTGAGGTGGTTGCGAGACTGTGTAGCTAGAACAGACCGAGAGATGTGCCTTTAGTGCTGTAACCCGCGCGTTCCATCCAGTTCACCCTTAAAATGTTTCAATAAGCTACCTAGTTAACGAAGTTTTAATCACTTCCGAGATATTCACAAGGGCAATTCTTACTGATAAGGCACCATCCTTAGTTTAATAAATTCTATATACATGCACAGCCTTTCTTCTCATACACTAGAACTCGCGAGTATTTAAATTGTGCCCACGCGTGCACATTGTTACATAAGTAATTAAAGTATATCCAGTCATGCAGAGCAGTGCATGCAATAAACAAAGAATTCACGCTTCTTTCATCTGTCGCTCCACTTATACAAGACAGGACCATCGCACGTCTCTCTACATTAAGCGGTACACACACCCTCCGTCATAATATTACACTTAATTATGCATAAATATAAACATTGTACATAAATTGTGATGAGTGTTACCGTAACACCATTGGCATGCAATCTTTGAGTCATGCAGATATAATGCTTTTAATGATTGATGTCACTTCTAACTGCACAAAATCATCAATACAGATTCCGGGAACTCAATAAGAGAACATGTGTTTAACCGCTTCTATCTTTAGACTTCTTGTAGAACTCAATATATTGAAGACGATATGATGGTGGTTGGTTTATCGGCGTCACAATCATCGTCACCATCATCATCGTCTGCCCGTCATACCAATATCAAAAAGCATTTGCTCTATATAGAGATTTTATTGTAACAAGACATTTAGACACCTGCTAGTTTTTAAGAAGTCAATTTTATTTAAATTATTCAACAACTGTTATTTCAACCCTAATATTAATCACAGACAATAGTTCTGTTTATCCATTAATTTATACAAAACCTGACTGTATAAATCCTTAAAGGTGTGTTTAACATTGCTATTGAATAAAATATAGAACTGATAGAGCTGCAAGTCACATGAGTCGCCTTAAAAGTGCATGTGATGTCACGTGTAGACATTGACATGCAGACAAGAAGTCATTTGAGGGTTGTTAAGCGCTCAATTTTAAGCAATTTGATTTTTATGGTCGTTTCTAGCACTGCACGTTTCCACCATAACGGGTTTTCACTGCAAGCTATTATAAACCTATCCTTGATAGACTGTATAACGAGAGAGAGAGAGAGAGAGAGAGAGAGAGAGAGAGAGAGAGTTGTATATATTCATAACCTCCATTTATATGTAGGTACACGCTCCTACCAAATGTTAAGCAGGCAATTTACCAACCATTAAATCATTCATCGACATGGAAAGGGGTTCAAGTCATTAACAGGTCATCAAAACAAAAATATCTTTATGTGAGATTTTAAGACCCATTCTTGTCTGTTAGTTGAGATGTTAGAGTTGTATGAGCTGATTATTCTCGTAGCTTAATGTTTATTTTGTGTTCCCAGCTACTTTCCATATACCGTTTAAAAAGGTAACAGTGAAAACTCTCTTTTACTAATTTTGCTGTCAAAATAAAAAAAACCCATAAATCATCACGTAAACTGATGATGAACAGAGAACCCCATCTCCCAAACAAAAGAAAACAAAAATTAAACTTAAAGCAAACAAATTCCCCATTTTAAATAAATACTAGTAGTTTGTGTTTTCAAAATTGTTTTTAGACTGATCGGTGTCATTGACCAAAGCAGACTCGCCGACGTCCGGATTATTTTTGAAAAACTGCGAAACGATGTTTTCCTCGTCTTTAGGAATCAAATAACAAAGAATAACTGTAGAAATGCACTTCTCGTTTCTTATCTCAAAATTTCCGACTGCAAAAGAAAAAAACCCTGACAGATTCTTTAAAATCTTCCACTTTTCATCTATTTTTAACATCAGTGAAACTTTGATGGCGAATATTAAACTTTTTCTTGTTTTGACTTGGTGCAGCTCTGGAGAACAAGAATCTAATGGTGAAGATGCAGATATTCGAGCTGCTGTCTGCCCTGTGTGTCTACTCCAGGGAGGGATTCTACCTCACGCTTGACGCACTGGAGACCTACCGCGTACGTATAAACAGAGGGACCACGCCCACTTACCACGCATTGTCAAAGGGGAGATAAATCCCGCTAGTAAATCTGTTATTGCATAAAATTAAACACCAGGAGAACTTTACATTGATAAATAAAAAAGTGACAGTATAAACGGTTGTTGGAGATTTACCAGATTTTTCTTTATCAGTCAGAAAAGCATATTAAAGAAGGATGAAGAATAAATCCAAATAATTAAACCAAAATACACAACAACAAAAAAATAAATAAAAATTGGATACCCTGTACTTTGTTTTTTAATTTATGAATATCGCATTTTCTTCACTTTAAACATGTACACCACTACGTTGAAATTTCTCGACCATTTCTCTATTTTTTCTCTGTCGTCCTTATTTCGCGGTTCTTTGGTAGACATGGCGGAAGCTGCCTTACCGCTTCAGCCTGCTGGTCAACGAGCTACGGTCCGCAAACCTGGTGACGTACCGCACCACCCTGATGGCGCTGGTTAACGCCGTGGTGGTAGCCAACGAGGGCCTCCAGGAGAGGGTCAGGATCAGGAACGACTTTGTATGTACGTCATCAACTCACGCAATCAAGGTCAACTCTACTTGTAGAAGTTCTCAGGACTCAATATTTAGTTTAAATGTGTTCTCTTTTATACTTTTGGTAATGCCAAACATAGATATTATAACATTTATTATTTATTTATTATTAATAAGTAAAGTAAAGAGGAAATATTTAGATTTTCAACTAAATTTATAACATTGACGAAAAAAAGGGGGATGGCTTTAACACAGATCAATTCATTAATGAAACTAAAACATTATATATAAATCCTTAACAATAAATGGGACATTCCTTTTCGGTTTCGTTTTCATACTGAGTTTTTTAAATCGTAAGAATTTAATGTGTTTTGATTGAAGATATCGGCATACTGGACACGATCTCGACCCTTCGAGAGGAGGGGGACCCCGATCTGAGCTTACAGTGTGACATCTTTGAGGAGGAGCTGAGCGCGGACTCCGAGGCCATGGAGGAACAGAGGAAGGCGGCCAGCGTGGATATAAGCGACCCGGAGGCTCTGTTCAAGGCCATCCTCTCACGGGTGTGTAGATATTGGCGTCTGCTATGATGATGATGATGATGATGATGATAAAGATGACGATGATTACTGTAAATCAAGTACTGTTGGATCTATTTATCCTCGACATTCGTGAACGACCTCTGCTTGCGAATATAAATCGCAAGCGAATACAAAACAAACTTCTAGATACAAGAAATTACTTACAAAAATTATTTTTTGCAAAATTAATCCTTGGTCGGAATGATGCCCCCTAATGACAGTTATGATAATCTGCTACTGATGATGATGTCCCTAACAATAATCAGTTGATAGAAAGCATTTCAATGATTCTGACCATAAAATGATTTACTGACACTGTCTTTCTCTTGTAGGTTGATAATTCACCATTGTGTTCATCTTTTCTCAGTGTTCTGTACAACATTTTCCTGATAGACACAAGTCAGGCTCGTAGGTCTGTGACATTATTCTTCGTTTAATTGGAATCAGTCTTTTAAGAACTAACGACACATAATATAACAAAGCTTTCTGTCTTCTATAGTGAACAGATCTGGAATTCCATAGAAAGACTCGTACAGCAGGTGACACAGGCAGACACCCAGGGAACTCGATCCACCGTCCGTAGAGAATCCTCCCTCCATCTGACCTCTACAATACACATAGAGAGCAAGGAACACAAAGGCACTCAGACAGAGTGGGACACAACGACAGCCCCCCACCACGGGGGTCTGCTCCGTGGCAAGAGTTTATCAACAGAGTCCAAACACACGATATCAGACAGACTGACACAAGCAACCGCGCAATACAGGACTAGTGGCACATCGTCTGTGAACTCGCTGGAATCAGGCGCTATCATCACGGCACCACCGCCCCCTCCTCCACCCCCGCCGGCTCCAGGCGCACCTGCTCCACCCCCACCACCCCCTCCTCCCCCAGGGGTAGGTGGACCTCTCCCTCCCCCACCCCCTCCACCAGGCCTCGGGGGGATCCATCCGCCACTTGCTCCTCCTTGCCCAGGTGGAGTACCACCACCCCCGCCACCCCCAGGGGGTATGCCTTTGCCACCTGGGGCACCCCCGGCGCTTGGAGTGGCAGCAAAAGCAGCAGAGCCTCTCCCACTCCCGATCAGCACCCCGGAGCCACACTGTAAACTCAGACATATCACGTGGAATAAGATACCGAATGTTGCATTCCACAGTAAGTCGGTGCCCATTTTCAAGTTATCTTCCTCCATGTCGCCTATTCATATGTCATCCTGAGTAACTTCTGCATACTTTGTTTGTAGAGGAAAGTGTCTGGGGAGACGTGCTCAAAATGGCAGACAAAATAAAAGTAGACTATTCTGAGCTGGAGCGACTTTTCGCCGACAAAGAACGAGTTGCAGTGAAGCAGGAGTTACAGGTAGACCAGAAGAAGACTCTGATGAAGAGGCTGTCCTCCTCCAACGAGGCACGTTAACAGTTCAACGTGGTCTAGCTACAGATGCTATTTATTGAGGCTTTACAAACTGAAGGCAAAATGCTTGGAAATTTCATACGGAAATTTATTTTTTGTTTGCAGGTAACACTGTTGGATCCTAAGAAAAGCATGAATGTGAACATCTTTCTGAAACAGTTCCGGAAGCCTATAGAGGTGATCATTGACCTACTGAGGGCAGGGGACCCGCGGGCGTTCGGTGTGGAGAAACTGAAGGGACTGTCCAAGGTTCTCCCACAGACGGACGAGGTGGGTGTTGCAGCCAATTCATTGCCATCTCTACATATGGTCGTGGTTCACATGATTTTCTCTGTCATTGTTCAATGGGTCTGATGGTTGTTGCCATTTTCAACTTTGTTAGTCTCCTTCAGGAGTATAGCTCAAAAAATATATAGAACAAGTTGCTGTCCTTTAAAAAAGGACTGCAATACTTGGACCATATGCATGTGTTTCTAACGGAAACGCGAAAGCTCTAAGATTATCAGAGATTCCACCGACTCTAGCCCCCTGCTTTTATATAAAGACATCTACAGGGGAGACCTGCATGTGATTGCAAAAGTGTTATGATGAATTAATATTATAGTAGCAATCCTGGATATAGTGCCTTTAACCACTGAATGTGTACGTTGTATCACGTAGAGCCCTGACCTTTTACCTCAGAATTTAAACACAATTATGAATTATATTAATGAAGACATTAATGAAGATACTATACATGTATAGTATTAGGCGTTCAGCGAATTTCACTATTTGCGTACTACTTTGTTCACTATGTAAATTGATTTCGTATTTTGATGCATTTCTCTTGAAATTTAAACTTTCATACAGTGACATAATTATTCAATGATGTATTATATACAGTCACATAATTATTAAATCATGCTTAAATGCGCAATTGTTTTTTAATCGGGAAGTACACTAGCATCGTCGTATAGTTAAGCTATTTCGGAAAAAAATAAAACATCGCGATTTATGCCATTAAATGCATGTTGTAGTTTCGGCATAATATTAACGTATTCCATGATGCTGATAATTCATATCACATGTCGATCATTTCTTTAAAAGAAATACTTCAGTTTGTTTCTGTACTGTTCACCGACAACTTTACAAATACAATGAACATGTGCATATATGGCATGAAATCCCGATCCCGATTCAGATACACGTGTGCTAGCCTGGTTCCCTTAGCTACCCATAATGTCGCGCAGGAACCAGATTAGCTCCTGCGCAAGCTAAATTTTCCCCAGTGCATCCGGTTTAACCTCGCTTATATATTTTCTGCGTGGACCTCAGGGTCCACGCAAACATGATTAAGATTTTTGAATAAAATATATGGATTTTGAAGTTTATGGTTAAAGAAATAATATCTAATGTTTTAGGTAGATGTGATGGATAAATTGTTGACCATCCAGCCTCCTTAAGTTGCAAAACTGTTGTTTAAGAGTTTTCTCCGTTATTTTGCAGATCGAACTCATTCAACACTATGACGGAAGTATAGGAAAACTGGGAGAGGCCGAGAAGTTCTACCACCACCTGATTCAGCTCTCAAACTTTCAGTTCCGGATCGAAGCCATGATCCTTAAAGGGGACTTCAATGCCCAGTTGGGCGCCATAAGACCGAACTTCCAAGTCCTACACACGCTGTGTCGGCGACTGTTCGACAACCATTCCCTCAAGGCGTTCCTCCGGTACGTCCTTCACACTGGGAACTTTCTGAACAAGGTAAATATTTCGTCAACTCCAAATTAAGTTTTAATTAAATATATTTTAAAGGTAAGTATGATTTTGGTGATCTAAGAACCTAAAATACTCCAGGATAATATTCTAATTTAGTTCGGGAATTTTGTCTAAAAAAATGGAATTCTTATGAAACTTTCTAATTATTATTGAGATATAAACCATCAAAGAAAGTAATTTGAAAACTTTTAATTAAGAAGTAAAATCCCTCTGAAATATTAGGTTACACTATAGTATGCTTAATTAAACACGTCAATGTCCTCTTTTTTTGGTCGAACATTTAATGGAAAACCTAAAAATATACATATTCGTGTATTATTTTTTTCAGAACAAGAATACAATCATACTGTTCGTTAAAATGGATAAAACATCCAGTGATCAACATTTATGTTTAGTTTATTTGAGATTTAATGTCCCTCCAGGGCAGTGGTTCCGGCAACGCGCTCGGGATCCGGATCAGTTCTCTGGAGAAGCTGATGAACACGAAGTCCACCACCTCCAAACGGACCCTGCTCCACTACTTAGTGGAGACGGCGGAGGACAAGGACCCGGATGCTCTAGCCTTTGTGGACACGCTGCTAGAACCTCTACAGAAGGCCTCAAGGTGATCGTCCTTTGACTGGTTCAATTAATTCTCAAATGGGATCGTTTTTATTTGATATATTACTTGTACATCTAAGATTAAAAATGTCTTCTACAAATTCATAGATGCATTGTACTTTTTAAAATCTATTAATGATTTTATGTAATAAAGGTTCACAATGGAGGGTATTACAGTAGAATTTAATCAGCTGAGGAAGCTTGTACATCGACTGAAGAATCAGTGTGATCACGAGGAGGATGACGTCAAGTCTCAGTTTACCGATTTCCTGGAGGTAGGGGGCGCTGCTGCGATTATAAGAAATACTTTACACAAGGACAAATGCTTAATAAAAATTAGTCATACATGGAATTTTAAATTGTTTTCTCTGACTCTTGATTGGTTCTCCTGATTTAAACTACTGACAGTGATTTTGATTTGCAGGAAGCCGACGCGGACCTGGAAGAAACCCAGGATGTGATAGAGCGGATACGGAAGCAGGCCACTCGCCTGGCGCAACACTTCTGTGAGAACGAAAAAACATTCAACCTGGACGAATTTCTGTCCACGTTCAGGCAATTTTGTGAAAAAGTCAAAGCCTGTCAACAGGTTTGTTTACGAATAACATTATTTTATTTATATTAACGCATGCATTTTTTTCTGATTATTTAGGCCAGACTCCTTATCAACAAACTTGATTTTTTAGGTGGAGGTGGGGCCTTGATATTAAAGTTAAATAATAAATAGATAAAAAGCAAATTATTTTTCAGGAGTTAGAAACTCAACGCCAGAAGGAAGAAACAGAGGAAAAAAGACGCAAAGCGCAGGAGGACAAAGTAGACCGTAGAAAAGGTTTCATCTTTTTATCCATGATTTATCGTTCCTATCTGGACGTAATGACTGAAATTTTACTGACGTGTTGAGCCTCTTTACGAGTTTGTCTTTGTTATGTTGCAGTTTGTTTTAATCCACCCACAAAAACGGAGGATAGAAAGATAGTGGATAACATTGTAGACGAGATCCGCCGGGGGAAGGTGCTGAGGAGGCTCTCCCTCCGGAAAAAGAACAATGTGACAGGCGCGGTGGGCAACGGCTGTTAGAGAGAGAGAGAGAGAGAGAGAGAGAGAGAGAGAGAGAGAGAGAGAGAGAGAGAGAGAGAATAATTATCCTATTTATGCTAATGTTATTTTTTGTGTCCATTGGTTTATTTAAAAAATAAATTTATAATTTATCCTAAAAAGTTCAAGGCTTGAAGAATTTTTTGTTTAGCAGCCGAATTACAGTGAAATCAGACTCTGGCCACTTTTGCCGTGACTTGGTTCATATCTTATAAAACCATGCATTGTTCTGCATCTGTATTAAGATTTAAATTTATAAAACTGCGGGTTATTATGGAGACATACATGTATTTAATACATTCGAGATGGATATTATTCGCGGGTGGAAATGCCCGACAAGTTGCAATTGTGGTTAAGTAATTTTTTCCCAAACCGCAACTTTTGGTCTTCCGTCAAGTAGAAAAAACAATACTTAATTTATGACGTAGGCACTAATGAAAATATTTTATATAAATTAAGGGTCTAGCATCATCTATTAAGTTTTTAGGTAAATTTCATTGAATTCGATGATATACTATTTTTAATAACATAAACAGCAGATGCTTCATATAAGGCTGTCTAGGCAATAAATACCAAGAGCAAACGTGTGTGCATTAGTTAGTGCGCTTGAAATAAATTAGGTTGCAACAGTGCGCGGATTTACAGGGGGAAGGGAGTCGCGGCAATCTCAAACACGGCAAAGTTACCGAAAATTGGCTTGAACCACCCCATCCCCGCCAAAAAAATTCTCTTGGACCCCCCTCCCCACGGAATATTTCATGTAGTATATAAAGTCGTAATCAGAAGACCCTGGTGGCGATAAATCAGTCCCCACACATCGATGGAGAACATGAAGTCGTAGTAATAGGACTCTGACTGGATCAGAGGATTACCAGTACACCATAAAGGCAACGTCAGGAAATGGAAGCAGGTGAGTATTATAAGGTATCCTAACAAAATTCCAATTTTGGGAGTTGATTTTAATCAACTCTCCTATGCAGTTACTCAGGCAAACCGAAAGTAAAACAGTGTTTGGACCTAAGCACAGATTAACACCGCTGACATCATTTAGTTCTTAAAAATAATCGATAAATTCGATGTAATGCATTCTAAAGCATAGTTTTTCAAGGACACTTATTTATAGATACCTTGTAAATAGTCAGATTTTAAATGGTACGAACATTATAAATATTTTTTTTATATCCGTACATTGTATGTATTCCTACGCCAGAGTTCAATATAGTTTTGTTCAACCAGACGCTCGGCTGTCTCCGTTAATCTCCGACAAGCAGAGAGTCTCTTTTGCTTGTCGGAGATTAACGGAGACAGACGAGCGTCTGGTTGAACGAGAAGTGCTTAGATCCATACAATTTCTCAGAAATATTTCGATTACTGATACGTAGTTTGATGGAATTAATTATTTGAATATTACACATTATTCATATGGGGTTTTCACGAAATTCCTGTCGAAGAATTCCTATTATAAAAAATGTGTATAATTCAAATTCATATAGGAAACGGGGTCTAGGAAACTACTTGCCATGCAAAAAAATCTAACATATCGTTGATTTTAAAATAAATAATAGTCGATAAAATCAACTCCCGTCAGTACTTCAGTACTTTGATTAAAACCTGTCATCACAAATTAAATCAGTGGGATGAAATATTTATTCATTACTAATTTTAGCAGTTAAATCTTTTTTTAGATTTGATTCAACATGAAATTGTAGCAAATTAAATTTGCAAACTGATCCAACCTAGAGCCATTTTTGTTGACAAATAAAAGTAAGTGCAATGTACATGTAACTTGTACCAGTCAGAATAAGCGTTCAGCGGTCTTTATCAAAATGATAAAATTTTAATTGACCAATCAGATTTCTTGAATTTACTGTACTGATAAATGTATGATTATCATGTGAATATGATACACATGCACCTGTATACTATCCAGGTCGCTACAAACGCCATTGATAAAGTTCACAGCACTGATTAACACGTGCCAAAATTAAGGCACGTAGCATCGGGAAGGGGGGGGGACTGTGACCCACCGCGCTTTTTCTTGAAACAATTTTTTTCTTCTTAAAGTTACATTTATCAGTGAAATTAAAGGTGACTTAACAGATATTTTAACATTAAACTAGTTTCTAATGACACAACACTGTTTATCGTATCCCAACAGATAAAACATATGTAAGTCTGATACAAGACACTAGGAGACAGTGGCTACTTCATATGTTTATTTAATCTACCTGAAACATGTTTATTTATCTACCTTCATGTAAATTTGCTTTTAAATATGAAACAGACAAAACATCGTAAAATAATTACAACCTTTATTTGTTTTATGTAATTAAAAAAATACAACACAGCATGAAAAAATAACCACAGCAAAAATAGTTGCTTTTGAGCAGATTTAAGTCAAAACATGCATATCCATTGTTTGACTAACTCTATGACACCTTCTGTGCGATGAGGCAAAGATAAGTGTGATTCCTTCACATTGTGCTGAATTATTACCAATCAACTGTTCTTTGGTATTTTTATAAAGGAGTAGAAGTTATGTCTCATATAAACAGTTATACACAACCCCCAAAACCTAAGAACTTTGATTGCAATATCGTTTAGGGAGCAGGATTGTTAATATGCCCTTTTTTATGAAGTTTTCAGATTATTTTAAAGGTGAAAATTATTACCAAAGTGCGACTTTTGTACAAATGCTCTTTTAGAAAAAAAGATTAAGTAGCCAAATAAACATACTTTAGGTGAGTTCGTAAAGCTATGTAGGTAATTCAAACTACTTTGCTAAATCTATAGTCTGTCCCAAGTTATTGCTTCCGTCACTTTTTGATGATTTTTAATAAAAATACACATACCTGTGAAAGAAGTACGGTTGAAATCGATGAAATGTAAAATATCCAAGATATCTTCATTGACAAATTATCCTTTTTTCACTCATAAAAGTTTACAGGAACGAAAACAAATTTCTTACGGAGATTTATAATGGGAAATGTTTACATCTTTTCTCCATTCGGAAGTTCTCGGGACACCTTGCACAATTTTTCAACGTTATCATCCGGGCTTAATAATGGCTGATGCAATGCAAAATCTCCGTAGACTTTCTATTTTGGGTTGTGTATTGAAACCTGAAGCGGTAGAGGGGGCGTTTTAAAACAGATAATCTGGACATTTTTCATATTAGTGGATGAACATAGTTTGAGCACAAAGGTATTTATGATTATCGAAATATCAAGCAAAAAGTGGTGGAAGCAAAAACTCGGGACAGAGATAGTGAATATGCTGGACTTGACTACAGCACCGAATGTTAATGCAGTGGGTCATTGTACAGGAGATTTCAAGTTTTTCCCCAAATATTTCATCACGTGTACTTTCCCGCTCATTGATTCCCCGATCCAAAGCTTCCCTTTCCTGTCGATAACTACGGCCCCCGGTGTTAAGATTGTAGGCTCTGTCGTCAGGAATCTCAGAAACTGTCCATATTTATCCAGCAGGTGAATCTCGTGGTTAACGTTGTCTGTGACCACAATGTTACACAAATGGTCGGTGGCCAATCTATAAGGTCGGAAAGATTTCTCGTTTTGGCCCCGGTACGAGAACTGGAAGACCCCAAACTGGTCAACAACAATGACGGCATGCAGTCCGTGGTCTGCTACACAGACGTCGCCATTCCTATTGCAGCAGAAAAAGCTAGGTTCCTCGTACAGTGACTTGTTACCATTGTGCTCGATTTCCTGAACCTTTTTCATATTTGTGTCGTAGCGCTCGATAAACGAACGTTTTTGACTGTACACACAAACAAGAAGGTGGCCAAATGAGTTGAATGCTAGTCCTCGTGGTTCAAAATCATCAAAAAACCATAAAACCGTATCTATCTTGTTTGAGTTCATATTTTCAATTGTTTTTATGGTATTACAATTTTCTCTATTGTCTCTGTCGCTATAATAAATTCCTCGAGAAGATGAAAAAGCAATATAGGGATTTACACATGAGACCCTATATGTCTGAAGGCTGTTATCTCTCATGTTAGTGTTACGAAATTTATTTCTCACATCCCTATAAACATTCCCTGTTGCAACAAGTCCAATGAACCATATCAAGAAGTGAATTTCTTTTTAATACATCGTCTGATGATAATTCACTATGTGTTAGAATGTTTTATTCATGTATTCTTTGTTTACAATTACCAAATCATTGTCAAAAATATCGGCGAGAAATTATCCCGAATTTCCTCGACGGCATCGTCGGTCAGTTGTTTCATCCCATGTACATCGTAATGCATTGTTGGTTTTATGTTTTCCAGTCATTGATTCCAATGATTGATTTGTTATACGAATGATACATGTCAGTTCATTGTTACAGCGCTTTTATTCGCGTGATTTAATTCTCTGTTGTAAACTGATTTGCTCGAACTATGGCGGGTATTCGTATGTTGACATCATGACGTCACAAACATCGATCCCGATGCCAATAAATAATGAGCTCAGCTGTTTGAACAGTCAGTTGGGTTCTGCACTTCTGCAGGTCTGCCACGGCAGTCAGCCTCGTCCACTTCTGGACACTAGCCACGATTAGCCATGGCAAACAAGATTTCTAGATGGGTAAATGTTTAATTATTTAGCAGTGGGAGCTGATGAAACATTTTGTTTAAATCAATAAGTATATTATATATAAGATATAGGGAGGATTGTAGTAACGGGACTCCCGCATCTGCGGGATATAGAACTTAGTTATTTTGTGGGAGGATTCTAGTAACAGGACTCCCGCATCTGCGGTATACAGAACTTACTTATTTTTGCGAGGGTTATGATGCATATGACTATTCATTATATTTGTATTACCATCCCATCAAGTTTGGGAATCCATTAAATGATTTTATATATATACTCCCAAAGTCTTGGGATTACCATTATTCAATAAATTGGAAATATCTTTATTTTATTTAATCCTGACTTTGAGTTTTCTTTGTTTCCAATGTACAGATTTGGGAGACCCACAAGTTGCGAGTAATATCCCGGGTTAACAAGATAAAACCAACATTGGTATTATATATTATACAAGCGGGATTCCCAGCAAAACACAACATTGTTGTGAGAGTGGGATAATACTTTTAAAAACGCAACATAAGCATCCAACATGTGTACCCATTTTTCGGTCCCACTCGTCAGAACTCGACTAGGACTGACAGTAGCAATATCAAATGACCAGGACTGACAGTAGCAATATCAAATGACTAGGACTGACAGTAGCAATATCAAATGACTAGGACTGACAGTAGCAATATCACTCGACTAGGACTGACAGTAGCAATATCACTCGACTAGGACTGACAGTAGCAATATCACTCGACTAGGACTGACAGTAGCAATATCAAATGACTAGGACTGACAGTAGCAATATCACTCGACTAGGACTGACAGTAGCAATATCAAATGACTAGGACTGACAGTAGCAATATCAAATGACTAGGACTGACAGTAGCAATATCACTCGACTAGGACTGACAGTAGCAATATCACTCGACTAGGACTGACAGTAGCAATATCAAATGACTAGGACTGACAGTAGCAATATCAAATGACTAGGACTGACAGTAGCAATATCACTCGACTAGGACTGACAGTAGCAATATCAAATGAACCTTGTGTCGGTGAGCTACTCTGCAAAACTTTTAAAACAACTGGATGTTGTTGAAGATGTTTTTGAGCTATTTCAAAATTATCCGTTCTGATATCAAATTGGCTGATAGGGTTTTCTGTACCCTGATAAATAAGTTCTCCCATAAAATGAGGAAAAGTTTCATGGACTAGCAAATTTGGTTTGAATTCGGGTTTTTCTAATCCGTTCAATTGTGTTAATTCGGGATACGTGCGAAAGTCGGCAATATTTGATTCAAATTTACAATAAATAGATTTGTCGTTGAAGCTCAGGAAACTTGAATTTTTTTGTATTACGTTTTCCAAATTATCTACCTTTCTTTCGATTACTTTCTGAAGGTGTTTGATACGATTTAGTTGTTTATTTTCCTTTTCTTGGAGAGCATTTGCTAAATATTTGGCTGCACTTTTTACCTGTTCGAGTAAAAGACGTTCACAAGTTTCCAAAAGTTCTTTGGCTGTTTTGTAGGCGGTCTCAATTTCTAATCGCTGTTTTGAAATAAGATCTAATACCTTATGAAGAAAAGGCCTTATGTTTTCTTTCAACTCCTTATTTTCCAGAAAAATCTTCTCTTTTAAGACATCATTAAATGCTTTACAGTCGTCAGCTCTATAATGACAATGGTGTTGAAAAACTGCCAACTCCTTGCACTTTTTACAGAACCATTCGGAATTCTCATTATTCTCCACAGGCACTTTTTACAGAACCATTCATCACAGTACGACTTCTCCTCCTGTGCTTCATTCGTTGGCTGGTCCGCCATTACTACACAGAAATGAGGATCACTTTATAACTCGAAATGACGAACTAAATAACTGATACAATAGTTTATGCTTATCTGCCTTATGTTCGTTTATGTTTTGTTTATAAAATGATACGGTATCATTTACTAACAGGTAGTGTTGTGACGTTCTGTTACTTTGACACACTTTGATAAGGTTATGTTTATTTCCAAACATTCATTATCACTATGATTATTGTTTTATTTCAATTTTTCATTTTTTTGTGTTTTATTTTTTTTTTCAATCTTTTTTGGTTTTATTTCATTTTTTTATTTTTATTTTTTGGTTTTATTTCATTTTTTTTGGACAATGTGTTCAAAGCCTGGCCAGGTATATAGAAAGTAAAGGTGATAACTTTTGCAGGCACACAGATGTGGAAATCTTTAACAAGATAAAATTATTAAAAATATTTGCGTAAATAAGTCTTTGGTTGAAGATTATTAACTTTTGAATGGTTTAACTATCTTTGAATTATACAAACGTCCACATCATGATTGAAATGTTCAGCATTGTAATCTTACTTTTGATCTTTATCGGTGCTTTTTACCATCGCCATTGTCCGCTCCCTTTTTTTTAACCGATGGGTTAAATGAACTAGACACGATTTGAACTTAACATGTTCAAAATTCTTCCACCATTACTATCTAGAATGGTGAGTATAGGTACTTCTAATGCTTCGTCAAAATTTATAAGTAAAATTTCGATTTACAAGCACGATAAAGAGTGTAAAATTCTTTGTTTTGTAAACATACATGTGTACATACATGTATTTGTTGTATTGGTACAAGTTTCAATCCAATATTGCTTTCTTTTTTGATAATATTATTTATGAACGCAATGAACCAGAATCAGTTTATCTTGTTTGCGACGAGTCATTTTGTCAAAGAAATGGTTATTTCTTCAATTTACATAATTTGTACAAACAAATATAAGACTTGAGGTTTGTTTACATAAAAGGAATTCTTACCTCTATGTCCCCTTTATAAATTGACATCTTCTAACATTCAAATTTTGGTCAATCATTTAAAATGCACATGCAAACAATTTTATACATAGAAAAGTTTAATCTCAAATCGTGTCTAGTTTCTTTTAATTAGGGATGGTGCTGAAAACTATTCAATGATTGATATTTTTATGTATATTTTAGTAAGACGACAGCTTTGACATGTTTATTTTTGCAATATTTTTAAGAATGTGTCGTAGATTCCGACTGATCTTAGAAGATACAACATATTTTTAATTAAAATAATGATTCAGACAATTAGAAATGCATCTTCCTGACATGACTCGCACTAACGGTTGCTCTGTTTGATGTACTATACAAACATTTGATAATAACACAACACCGCTTGAAGTTAAAAAAAGTCATTTATTATTTAATGACAATTTGTAAAATTATTACAAGTACAAACATGAAATTTAGTTTGACAGTTTTACATTTCCAAAGCTTGCAAAATAAAAATATCACCACTTGTAACTTCAAAGCTCAATTGGTGCAAATAATTAAGCAGTATGTTCCATCAATTCTTCTTTTAAATGTATGGCATTTTACCTTACTCCACCTTTAATGTAAACATTTTATACAGTAAGCAACAACTTTAAAAAAAAAAAAAAATATATATATATATATATATATATATATATATATATATATATATATATATATGAACCGATTTTTTTTTTACAGCAAATGCTTTATTATATTTCTTCTTTTCAAGATAAGGTTTTGCAACCCAGTTTTCTCTCAAAAGTATTATGTGGGAGTTCTTTTTTCATCAGCATGACGAGTCTTTTCTATTGATTCCGGTTTTTAAAAAAAGTGTTTTATTGAAGTCATTTTTTATTTTCATGTTCTTTATCACCTTATAGTTATATTAAGTAATAGACTTCTAATATCCCCAAAAGGTTAAGTGACACATCAGTTCACTAGGTTTGGAATGTATACAAAGTCATATCTAATAGTTTACATACTTTATTGAGCGTCCTTTTTATGATAACCTGAATTTTGCAAATGTTTATCAATTTGGTATACAAAACTGAATGATAAATAGTTGAGATAAAGACAGGCAAAGATTGAAACAATTTTGTGTTGTATATGGTTCAATGTTAATATTTATAAGACGTAATCTTTGTACAAACTAACATACACATCTTATAGACAAATAGATTGTTAGTGACATATTCACCTTTAACTCTTGCAGAAGGTATTGAGATCCAATTTTGTTTTGATGAATTAGTCAATTGTAATAAACTAATTTTTTTCAGTTGATTGCATTTCACTGCAAGGTTCCATTTGCAGCCACCATTGTTTGTTACCTAAATATTTCTTTTGCCTTTATTGTATCAGAGGCAAAAGTGGTTCGCATGAATCTCATATGAAATTCGCATGAGAAAGAGACAAAAAGTAACACGCATGAAAATCATGCGAACCACTTTTCCCTGTGTAGTGCATATATTCAAAACATCGTGTGCTACCATCCTATGTGGTCTAATACGGCCGGATTGGATGAAGACAATTTAAATCAAAAAATGATATTTTGTCGAAGTCTAATTAATAACATTTTATTAATTTTTAATTTTTCGGAGTGATTTTTGTGATGGGCAAATTGGAGAGTACAATTTTGATCAGCCAAAAAAACCAAAGTGAGACAAAAAGACACAAAACAATATAGGGAGTAAATTATATTCATTTGGTCATTATACGGTCAAGGTGATGATTAAACATGTGCTATTATTTTGAAATTTTAGTTTTTAAAGTATGTTCAAATCTAAACTTTTATCATCTTTATCTTCTGCTTCAAACTCAACTAGATAAATCAAAAGGCAGTCAAGTTTATTTAAATGATTAAACAATGGAGATGTTTACATGACTAAAAATAATGTAAGTGCCTTAAAAAAGTTCGTTCAAGAGCTAGAGCTCTAGCAAATCGGAAACATGTATAATTTTAATAAGATTTTGTTCATGTGTATCTGTGATGTGACAAGGAGCGGGTCAATCAGTAATGTATAACTTAAATTGTTAACTTTAACATTCCACTGTAGTATTCCACTCTTCATTCAATTACTACAACTTTATTTTTAAACCTTAACAGACAAT
Organism: Magallana ariakensis; assembly: GCA_020458035.1. NCBI lineage: Eukaryota > Metazoa > Mollusca > Bivalvia > Ostreida > Ostreidae > Magallana > Magallana ariakensis. The sequence continues at coordinate 2,497,959 of CM035815.1, read as the reverse complement.
GAGCAACATGGAAAAATGAACATTTTATGTATTAATATTATTACTGTTAATTTATAGAAAATTGTAAATTATATGTCTACTTGTATTGAGAAAAAGTCATACAATTAGTACAGTGTGTATGTGCAACAAGTGCAGACTCGTTTGTTCAGATATAAGGATATCTTAAATTTACAATGATACAAAACAAAATGATTTGTCAAATTAATTAGTTTAAACAATTTTAATCTTTTAGCAGCAAGTATCAAAAAATAAAAAACAAGAAAGAATATAAAAAGTCCTGTTTATTCAAATGCTGGTAATGATTATTATTAATAGGACAACTTTTACCTACATACACATGATTTTATTATCAAAATCAAATTGACTCTTCATTGTGTACTTATAATGGTAAACAAAAATTTCGTAAAGTTAAGGAGTTATGTAAATTTTGTATTTTTAATAGGTATGGATTGAATAGAACAAAGTTTTTTTTTTCAATATATATGATTCAATGTACACCAAAGTTCACAGCGGTTAACACTTGTATGAAATCGTTTATAGTAATAAAACTAGTTGTATGTTAAATTATGATATGAAGACCCATGCTATTTTTTCCGTATATAATGTACAGAGTTTGACAAGATTACATGTATATACAGCTTTTCAAAAGTTGTATTTAGATTCTACTTTAATAAAAAAAAATATATCGAGGAAATATCAACGAATGTAGACAGTGAGGTCTAGATAAGCGTTTCTATTTGAAATACTCAGACTGGCAATAGATGTACATAAATATCTTAATAACAATTTTAACATAACAAATTTTAGAAAAACAAATTTATATGTAACATTAGCACACAACATATTAAAATGTTTTAGTGAAAAATATGAAAAATAAGCTTTATCCATTTTTCAATGATCAATTGACTTAGTTTAGACAAAAGTAGTTAAACAAAAGACATTACATAAAGCACTTTTATACAAGCACAAGCAGACACAGAATATGTTGAAAAATAGATGTTTTTACAAAGTTTTATAAAGAAGACTAGCTGCAGGTCTATAGCTACCGTCAGAAAAAAATCGGATGGACGTCCTAGGAGCTATAGTGCCGCCTATTGAAAAAATTCTATATTTATTGCGCAGAAAAACGTGCGCTAGTTTTGGACTGATTAACCTTATATATTTACATTTTCCAGTGTTTTTGCCTGTGATAACACTGCGTATCGATTTTGTACTATATAACCCATAACTTCCAATGACGCCAAATTGAGGCGCCAGAGGGATTTGCTTACTTATATCTAAATATTTAATCGTACGATGGCTTAAAATTATATAAATATAAGTAATATGGAATCATTCTTTGAATTTTATGAGGTGATTATTATATTATTTCGGTCGGGGCGTGATCAAATCTATCATAAAACCCTTCGGGCATTATTGGATTTGATCACGCCCCGACCAAAATTATCACCTCATAATACTCAAAGAATGATTCCTTATTCCTTAATTATACACAAATTCTATGAAAACAATTAGAAACATTAAATTCTTCATGCAATTTACTACTGATATCGTTTCTAAACAAAACAAAACGAAATGCGATAAAAGAATCACTTGAGTTTACAGCTTAATTGAGGGAGTACGAATGTTTTTGTATGAATTAACATTTACTTTACGTACGCAATTGTAATCTTATGTCACAATATTACACACAGTTTTTGTTGAAAACTTTCCTCGGATTCACTCAGGCTTGATTTTCCATCGTCTATCAGGCTTTTCCTAAGTCCTCTTTCTTTCGATAACGCCTTTGGTAACGCAACTTGTGCGTTATTCAAAGGTGTATGTTGCATTTTATGAACAATCTAAAATAAATAGAAACAAACCTTTTAAAATCTTAAAACCTAATTTACAGCTACATAGAGTATCTACGAACCTTAATATCTACATGTACTAACTTGATACCTTGAATAACACATCATCTATTGATGTAAACAGTAATTTTCTTTCACAAATATCACAATTTTTTTTTTCGAATTATATATACACTGTGACTTTTTATTTTATATATATATATATATATATATATATATATATATATATATACACACACACACAAATTCGTTAAAAAAAGATATTTAAGGTATTTAATATGATGTTAACCTTCCCTCTAAAATAATACTGAATTGTACAAAGGTATCCGGATATCCTATTTTTTTTTAAAATTTCAAATTGTAATTCAGGTCAAGATTAACTTCCAATTCTAAATACTTAGCAATTATGAAATGTACAGGGAAATTACATTAAAGGATGACTGCACTTAAGGACACGCGATATTTGCGAGAAAATAAACTTTTAAAAGAAGAATTTTTCTTTCCATTGCAGAAATGGTCAACATATAAACTGCAACTTTACGTAATTGCGTTCAATAAAAGTATGTTGTTACCAAGTACGAATTTGTTTTCATAGGCGGGGGTCATCACGATTTCTTGAATCTCCATACGATAATGAGGACGCCCACTTTTATACTGACTTCGTACATAGTCAGCGCATGTTTGTCTATTGTTCTCCGTTTAACAGTAGTTGTATATTTGCATTATCAAAGTTATGTCAAAAGGAGATTAATAGACAAACATGCGCTCATGGTTTAAATGAGAAAAAAACTGCTTCTTCTTACTTTCGCTTTCCCTGTTGTAACCAAGGGTTGATGCATGTTGAATATTATAATTCATCACGTGATTTCTCACCTCAGGTAACTTTGTGAAGACAAACTTCTATCACGTGGCGTGCAAGGTAGCGTGTAATGTGCTAACGAGGACAATGTTTTCGAACACGTTAAGTTGTCAAGCATTGATTTAAAGTCTTCTGTACTTACATGGGCGTGGTCTAATTGTTGAAACCATAGTAAATAATATACTTGTTCCATATAGAATAGATAGGGTTATGATGAAAGAGTGATCACATAAACTTTTATACATGGCATTGTTATTTATGCTAGTCTAATTTTAGTACCATTCTGATAATGTCAGCTCCACCTCTCATGCATATTAATATCGATCTAATGTTTGATCAAGGGCAGACAAGCAAAAATTCTTCTTTTTTCGAAAGTTGTAAGGAGAAAAACATAGAATGAGCTTATTGTATCACACTCTAAAATCTTAATTCATGTTGGAAATAGACTAGACTCTTTAAAAAATTAACAAAAGTGATATTAGGCTAAGAAATAAACGCAACAGAAGCGACCGAAAAGGGCCCAAAACCCGGCGCTAAGTGCAGTCATCCTTTACAACATCTTCCACTACTTTTAATACTTGACAACAAATTCAACAAGGCTTACAAAATAAATACACCATTGATATCTATAAAAATAATATTTAATTCTGCCACATATATAAAATTCACAGCGAAATAAAGATAATCGAGAATTACTGTAAGGTTCGTACAGTACGGCTCACGAGTATCCCAACAAAACCACCGGCCACCGTGTTTAAAAGTCCGAGCTGAGCGTAGAAGTGTCGGTGCCTTAAATCTATTGTTTTCTGCTACGGCCTTGAAACAAAAAAAAAAAAAAACACGGTGCGAAACGGCTACGCGGTGTAACACGCAGTATATACCTGTGAAAAATGGGGGATTTAAGAGAAAAAAACTTATAAAAAAATAAAATAAAAATCCCAAAAAACAGAAATAAAATAAATAAATAAATTTTTAAGAAACGCAATTGTAGACCTATGCAATTGTTACGGTGGATTTCTGTTGAGATAATGACCGTCAATAATGGCTGATATATTGAAAGGCTTGATCAAAACACTTATAATTTATTTCAAAAACGTTTATAGTTTAGTTAGTTTATGTTTCAGTCCATTTGTAACCGTAGTAGTGATCGTAGTAGATTGGTCAGTATTAATATATTTATGAAATCATAACGGTGATTTTTTTTCTCACTTACTGTATTCAACGATATCAAATCTAAACGGCTGTTAGTAACAATTGTAATTTCTCAAAAAAATACAGCTTTATATAAAGTGTATTTTAAAATTTTCTTTTTATTATACATGTGTAATGTACATATAGTACCGGTATTTTAAAATTTTCTTTTTATTATACATGTGTAATGTACATATAGTATAGGTATATATTCTTTTCTGTGGCGCATAGAATCAGTGAATCAGACCTAGATATAATGTCTTTCGTGATCTTGGTATAAGTTTTTGATTTCATTTTTATCAAGACACTTTAGTTTAGATACTATTTTTGTTCCTAGAAACTATTTCATTAATTACTGTGTGAATGATCGTAATAAGAGAGAGAGAGAGAGAGAGAGAGAGAGAGAGAGAGAGAGAGAGAGAGAGAGAGAGAGTTTGTTGAGAACTTTCCTCGGAATCGCTCGAGCATACTTTTCCATTCTCTGACATGGTTTTCCTAAGTCCTCTTTCCTTTGACGACGCCTTTGGTAACGCAACTTGTGCATTATTCACAGGTATATGTTGCACTTTATGAACAATCTTAACGAAAAGGAAACAAACTTTTTAAAATCTTTAAACCTAACTTACAACTACATACAGTATCATACATACTACTAACTTGATACTTTGAATAACACATCATCAAGATATCGATGTTAACAGTCATTCCTTTCACAAATATCACAAATAGTTATTTACTTTGTAAACTACTAAATATGGTACTTTAATATATGAATTTATAAAAATATGACTTTTCTTAATTAAAATTAGTTTTGTCTGGATTCACTTTTTGAATCTATTCTATTTTAACTAAAACTACAATTTTTGGGTCAGTATGTAGAAAATAAAAAGCGCATACAGATTTATAAAAAATTATATTAACTCTTTCAATGAAGCTTACAAAACCATAGCTTGATCAAAATATGTTTATCCGCCCTTGGTTTTTAAAAAGCACTATACAGAATCGAATTATATATATTTTTTTATTTTCAATGCCATATTAAAAATAGGTATGAATCTTGGAGATTTTTTTGTCGAATGAAATATAAATATATACCCCTAATGCCTACAATTTCGTAAAAAAAGGTATTTAATATGATATTAACCTTCCCTCTAAAATAATACTAAATTGTACAATGGTATCCGAATAACCTTTTCTTCTTTTTTTAATTTCAAATTAATTTTCAATTCTAATGCTTTTCAATACTGAAATGTACAGGGAAATTACATTTAATTCACAGCGACATCGTTCACTACTTTCAATAATTGACAACAAAGTCAACAAGGCTTACAAAATAAATATACCTTATATATCATTAAATATATAAAAAAAATCACAGCGAAAAGAAGATAATCGAAAATTACTGTAAGGTTCTTTCATGATTATGATTATGTTATAGCAATAATCGGAGTGAAAAAAAAAACAAACAAAAAACGATGCCTATGTCACTTCACTAAAATTCAATTAACTTACATCTGTCACAACTGATACATGACCTTGTCCAAAAAACACAGCACCCCTTACTGCCGCCATATTTCCCTCCCATGGAATGATGACATTTTTCGCGGAAAATGACGTTTTAATAATGTCCTGAAGTATCGGTGATTGTGCAAATTCTCCAACAAGAATAATTTGATTAATATCCGAAAATTTAGTAAACAATTGGTTTTCTATATAGTCTGCAATGCGTCTTCCAGCTTTTGTTAACAGAATCTGAAACCGTTTTGATTTAATTGCACATTTGTCTGCTATAAATCCTAGCTCGTCTTGATGTCCTGTTCTGAAAACTGAATCTTGCAAGCTTTCATACAATTGTGTCTCTTTAAGCAAGGCAGGCGATATCTTTATGTTTAATTTTGAGCATTTTTGCGATATCCGTCTGATTTTTGTTTTTACCTCCTGTAGAAACTCGTAATATTCCAGGGGGTATTTTTCAAAGAAATCTACTAAGGTTTTCCTTGCTTCAAAACTGATCATTTCAACGAAATCGTGTAAAACATGGCAGCCTTTCCAAATTTCTAAGTTATCCTTATACACAATCTCCATCTTTTTTTTCGTTGATAAAATATAAGATCGACATGGTTGCATTATCTTCTGTAAATGAGATTGAGGAACTATTGATATAAACGAAAACATTCGGTTCTGGTACATAAATAAAGCAAAAGATCTAAAATACAAAGATGATGCCGTATACTATTTAATGATAAATTCTCTAAAACAATGCAACCTTTTCATTCCAAGTACATGCCATGCAAAAGAAAAAACTGGCTCTCATTTAGCTGTTTATTCTCGATACTTACAGTCTGAGATCTGAGATCTATTACAACACTAAGATACCAAAATAGTGTTCTTTATTGTTTTTTTCAATAACTTAGCAGTTAAGTCCATAATGTACAGACCACACAACCGTATAGATGAGCTTCAGTTACAGTTTTGTGAAGTATTGCTTGTTGATTGTGTTTAAACTAACAAACCTTTACATTCCACAACTAAGAACTTCCTGTTGCACTTGCCATCTAACAATGTTATTCCTTCATCTTGTTTATTCTGTAGACAAAACTGTAAGACAGCAGCAGCTTCTTCAACGATCTCAATATTTCCTGACGAACAACCTGTCTAGATTAATCGGTGTTTTGTTCAGTTATACATTTCGAATTTTTTTTAAATTAGGAAAATGCAATCATATTCACACATTATGTGAGCTGTGTAAAGTGCAAAGGAGTTATTTGTTTTGAAGGAAAGGAGAGTATGATTATAATTACTTTTCTTCGAGGGATTTTTTTTAATTAAAAAAAACATCAACATCACAGGACAAGAGACACAAAATTATTTTCTTTTAAAACATTTTCTTTGATACAAATAAATTAGTTTACAACAATTTTCCCAGCTCAATTAAGTGTGCTGAAAATTCCAGCTGCAGATGATCTCCGAGTTTTACCGATCTTTAATGAAATAAGAAACCACTGTGTGTTATTCGTCAGAGATGACCTAGTCAGCAATTGGCTACATAGTAAACAGAGCAATGGACAAGGATATATTTACAGAAGATACTGCATTTGTGTTGCAAATGATGAATTTGAAATAGAGGACCATCAGATTAAAGTAAATTATTAAAAGCATATTTTTAAAATTGAATAGCCTAGTATATGAACCATCTCCCGAAAACAAAGTAGTGAGATTTTAGAATGTACAAAATTACATGTAGTATCGTTGGTTAATAGAGTTTTTCAAAAATTTTGTGTACATAAGATACCGTTAATAGAAAATTATCAAAATAATAAGTAATTTAATTACAGTGAATCTGAAAATTCTGTGATTGATAATAGCAAATTATCATCATCATCAATATTCAGTAAAGTTGGAAATATGTTTGAAAATGCAATATTGATCAACTTTGTAAATCCAAAACATTGATTTAAATAAGGTTGATATTGATCTTAATAATTTTTCTTTGAAATATTCAACTTTGATCCCGATGAGTTATATTTTTATTACTAGTATATCACATATATAAATCATTTCTTTGTGTACTATTTGTAACAATAGGTGTTGCTGTAAAAATTAATTCATTGTCAATCTGAATGTAATGTCAGTATACTAGTTAAAGAAGTCATCAGTGTGCATAACAGCTCGATTTTGTTGGGGTTTTTTGATTAAGGTTTGATCAACAGAGAATAAATTATAGACAACTAAGAAGTACTTCCAAAATAAATGATATTCATAAATTATTAAAAGAAAGATCAAATTCCATTTGGATATAAAAAAAAATGCAAGGTGTCTAGGATTTATACATTTTAAAACTCTGAATACTATGTAGAAAATCTATTGTTTCAGTTTTAATGATTGATTAAAATTGATAAATTTTGTTATTAATTTCAGTCAAAAATTATAATCCTTGTATAATCAAAATGGTGTGGTATTATATTCAGACATATGATGAATGCAAACAATGTTACACAGCAACTCATATTGTTGCATAAATTAAACAGAAACACAACCATGGTCAAATAACACACTCAAAAATGAAATTAAAATTTTTTAGGTTATTAGTATTAAGATTCAGGTAGACCCCTGATTTAACGGACTTCAAGAAATTTACAAACATATTTGCTCACATGTACCAATATTTCTGGTAATATTTCTTAAATCCAATCCTTTATTAAGTCCAATAAACTTAATTAGGGTTTAGGATACGGTGACATTCCTGGTTACGAAAATGCTAAGTCTTTATACATTATCACTTACAATATATTGACAAAACAAAATCTTTTCTTCAGCAACAATGATTTAATATATTTGATGACTTTTATTTTTTGAAATTCCAACCTCAGACACATTTTTCCAACTTGAAGCACATAGGTCAATAAAAAAAATTAAAATTAACAATTCATCATTTTTACTTCAATTCATAATTTCTGAGGAAACAAAAATGGAGTTTCTAAGCTTAGAATAATACATGATTCTGTACAGGGTTCCCAGACTTTTAATAGCAATTAGCAAAGTTTATTGACTTCAGATTTTAGATAAGAGCAATTTAGACATCCCTGTGGTTGAAAGATACAGCGAATGGGTAGTGTGTGTCGGCTATTACGTCGCATCGAAGGTTTCCGATCTCAGAGGCTTCAGATATGCATATTGAGGTCACGCGTCCTATCAGCTCTATAATTCAGCTGATAAGACGTGAAACAGATAGGAGAAGCAGGGGAAATTTGCAGAAATCTTATCACATTTACAATCCAACTTGTTGGTCAATGTTTTTGTGATTGTGTCACCTGTCTTTTAATGCATTTTTATCACATAAACAAAACGAGTTAAACATCAATCGTTATTTTCAAAAACTAAATTTAAGATTAAAAACATACAAATTACCTTAACGACGGCCTCTTTCATGAATACCCTCGAATCTTTACATGAACATGTCGGGATTGTCAAAACGTACTTTAATTCAATTGATAAGGTTTGAAGTAGTCCTGTTTTAGTTTTGATATGACTGATCATGTGGCCCATGACAGCAGTCACTACGTCAATTGATTTCATTTGCCTGCCGTTCACTGCAATGAGGTTTTCTGGAACCTAAAGTAAACTTTTTTTTGTTAACATGAAAAGAAAAGACTGTCACATAACTTAATATGTTTATGAAGCTTTTCTTGGGTGGTAATTTTTTAAAAATTAAATCAACTTACCTTTTCATCTGAACAAAAGAGATCCCAAATAAATTCGCGGAAAAGGAGATGGTTACAAGTGTCAGCAAGCTTCATGTGTTGAAGTTCAGCTTCAACTCCATATGCTTGGATGGTTCCCTTCTCATCAAACAATGCCACAGTTGGTGTTTCATGTGACTTAGTTATTTTTGACGGTGTTTCAAATGTTACATTAAACTCTTTACACTCTTTTTTATGATAATTTTTGATCATGCAAGTATTTGATGTATGATTTAATCCAAATTGTATCGCAATAACAACTTCTATTTCTCTCCTAGTTGACATTATGCCTTGATAGCCTATGCTTTATTTATGTCACAAAAGTACGAATTGCTGATTTCTGAGGATAAAATAGTAAATTTAAGCAAGTAAGTCAATATTAAGATGATAGATAGCTCACCTAATTTACTACTATAAGTAGCTTTGGACGAATAAGCATTTTTTATTGAAAATTACGAGACTGTTGAACTCAATTAGACCGCCATGTAGTAATCGTATTTCTTAATCAGGCCGTCAACCGTTCTATTCAGCTAACTAGTAAAAAAAATTAGAAGCCCGAAATACTCTGTGGGGATTCTTAGAAAAAATCCTCTCACCAAGGAAGAATTCTAACAATATGCAATAGATGGTCGGACTATAAAATCCTTAATTACACACACACACACACACACACACACACACATATATATATATATATATATATATATATATATATATATATATATATATATATATATATATATATATATAAAACACACACACACATATATATATATATATATATATATATATATATATATATATATATATATATATATATATATATATATATAAAAGCACTAAAAATAACCAACGACACGAACAATAAAGTAAAATATTGTCAACTTTTCGGGACAACCCGTCCCTTATTCAGGACAACAAAATAAAAATATATAAGAAAGGAGAAACACAAAACTAGCACTAAACTAAAAACTAAATTATATTTAAAATACAGGATCGGAACTTGGCAACTACATCTTTGTATTAAAGATCATAAGCCCGAAAAAGAAAAATCCCGTCCGACGCAGCGGACGGTCTGTATAGAAGTGCTGAAAGATAACGCGAACGAATTAATTTGCTAATTGGGGGTTGCTGTTAATTTAGTTGTATTAGTAAGATAATTCGTAATGAAGGTTTGTAGGGGAGACAGGCTCTGTAAATGACCACATAAATATACACAAAAGTGTAAAAACTAATAGGAGTTAAATAAAGAAAATAAAATGGATAAAAAAACAATTAAAAATAGCAAATTAAAATAAAAAGAAAACAAAAAGAACCCGTACAGATTAAACAGATTAAGGAACGAGCTAATAAGTTGAATAATTAACGTGAATGATAGTTTGAACATGGAACCAAAAAGATGATGATGGTGATATTGCTAAGAAAAAAATCAGGATGCTTTAGTTGGTGTTCATTTTGGTGAATTCACTTAATTTGTTCATGCCGTCAGGGCGGAATGACTTCAGTCTATGCATCCAAAATTTTTCTTTATTTTTTCTCTCCGCATCTGTCCAATCTGGGTTGTGATCAATAACCAAAACCATCATGTACTCCCATTTGTGACCATCTAATTTAAAATGTTCCTCGACGGGTTCTTTAATTTTCTTAGTTTTGATGGTGGAACGATGATTATTTATGCGCCAGCGGAGGTCTCCTGTTTCCCCTACGCATTGTTTCTGATAAAATTTACAATTGATGAGGTATATACAATTGTCAGTACGACAAGAAGTATTTGCGAAAATTGTATAAGTACGGCCAGTAATGGGGCTAGAAAATTCGTCTGCATCAGAGCTGTGTTTGCACAACAGACATCTGGTGTCAGAACAAGTTTTAAAGCCACCATTAGGTAGAGGGTTCTTTAGTTTGGGTCTTAAGAGGATCGATTATCCCTTTTGAAATACAAACCTAAAAACGAAGACAACAAAGTCCCATTTGTTACTAATTACCACCCTGTTTTTAGGGGTCTAATTGCAGTTCTAAAGAAGAACCTGCCAAATCTTTACAGCAATGATAAAATGGTTGAGGTTTTCAAAAAAAACCCAATGGCAGCTTTCAAGCGCCCTAGAAACCTTAAGGACATGGTGGAAAGAACTAAACTAGAGAACCCTCTACCTAATGGTTATTTAGTTTTTAGTTTAGTGCTAGTTTTGTAGATGTTTTTCTCCTTTCATATGTAGTTTTTATTTTGTTGTCCTGAAGAAGGGACGGGTTGTCCCAAAAATTTGGCAATAATTTACATATTGTTCGTGTCGTTGGTTATTTTTAGTGCTTTTTTATATCTCATCTTATAACCGTGTATCTTTTGATCCGAAACTATAGATAAAGAATGTTGTTGGTTTTTTAGTGCTGTAACAAAAATCGACTTATAGCAAAATAGAGGAAATTCGGACTACATTTTGCTGATTTTGTTTTCCGCTAAAATAATTCTGGCAGTACTGTAATATTTAAAATCAAGGATTTGACTTAAGTTAAGCTAACATAAGAATGAAAGTAACTATAGTCAATGGATAAACATTTTCAATATATCTAAATGTCGAGTTGATCGCCACAGCAAGTGTTTTATTCTTTTCTTGCACAAGCTTTTGAATGAAGTTTGCTTCATATAAATATAAAATAAGTCAGCCAATAAATAAGCATAATTTAAGAGCATGGTAATTCCGACTGATTGTTGGAAGATCTGGTCCCCAAGAATTACATAGATGTCAGAAATTCAAACGTCTTTTTAATGCAACTTCTGAGTACTTGTGTCTGCACACATGGTTTTACGAATGGTTTTTAACAAAATTATTTTGTAGATTTCCAATTACAAGAAAATTTACTAGTTTCGTTTTTATTGAAGAAACAAATGTCAATGTTAGGCCATTGCAAGTTTTTTCTTTGTTTAGCGTCCACCCAAAACTCAAAAACCTATCTTTCTATCAGGAAAAAAACACAAACCTTAGAAAAAACACACAACTTTAAAGGTTCAACATAATAAAATTTATAATATATTTTTTAGCATTTCCCTCATTTTGTAACAAAAACACAAAAATAACAAATAACCACTTAGGTTTCCATTTTGAATGTTTTTATGAATATTTGATTTCCGATTCGATTTAAAAATGCGATCCCAAGCCCGACATATGAATAAGCGATCTAATTTTATGAAAAATGATTGTGGTTTTTCTTTATTTTTACATCTCAAAACCAATCCGTCCGCGGACGCTAAACATAGAAAAAACTTAAAATGGCTTTATCAAAAATCCTAGATTTTAATTTTGCATGGGGAATGGTTATATAAAGCCTTAAAAAATCGAACGTTTTGGTGTTTTTTATTTCAATTTCTAAAATTCTTTAGAGTTATTAATAATTGAACAATGTTCGTTATTACCACATGTCATTCTATTCTTTGCAACACTATTTTCATCTATCAAGAAAAATAATCTAATCTTATCAGAAATGTGAATTATATATGTTTTGAATGTTTTTGACGTGATAATTTGAAAAATTATTCAAGTATCCCATTAACTCACAGGATTTCGGAAATATTTAAATAATTTATATTTTCTTCAATTTATTCTTACACAGTGTCAAATTGCGGCTGTGTGGTATTTTTTGCCAATGTTTGCAAACACAGGAAAAAGAAACTAATCAAATTGCTATGAATAATTTACAGAAGATGTATATTTTATGAAGTGCATATCAGTTAATTAATTATTAATAGAATTAATAATAACCATGGTCGAACATGGGTATTTTGAAAATTGTTGATGCCTTTAATTATTATGTACATGATATGAAATAGGTTTAAAAACGAAAGTTGATGATGCTAAAGGTAGTGTAATTTTAATTAGGCCTTCGTTTAATGACACCATTCGAACAACTATAATTAAACTATTGACCAATCTTTACATATATTTGATTAAAATAGGGATATAAATTGCTCTACCTTAAAGACTCAGTCCCTTTCTGGAGATCACTGGGTCACTGTGAGATCAATGTACAATATGCTGTAGGTGTTTATTGATTAAATACTTGAATATCGACTTTGTAACAGCACAATGTTTGGGGGTTTAAATGAAATGTTTCTACTATTGTATTTCTTAATGCATTGATCACACGAATAAACATACACAATTTGTCAATTATATAAACTTTTCCTTCAACTGAATTCATTTGCAATGTGAGAATTTATATCATATATTTGTTGCATCTGAATTAACTTGAAATAATGTCAATAGCTAATTGGATTCTCCCACATCTTTATTGACGCATTGGAGAGTCTATTCATTCTCAATTGATATGTTTTAAACGACAGTTGAGTATGCGATCCAATTGCTTAAAGCTGACTTGACTTCATAAATACGCAATATTTCCCTTTTACCCCCGATTTCCGCCAAATAAGTTGTCTATTTCTATTTTCCGCTCTTAGCTACACATCCCCTATATAAGCACCATTCGTGCTTCATTGTATTCAGGTATTTCATTCCTCCGAACACGCAACATTGGATAAAAAGACATGTACGAACGCATTTTGAAAAAAGACTATTACTGCACTGCCAAGGAATATCCATTGAAAGAAGAACAAGGAATATCCATCGAAAGAAGAAAGAAAATAGACTGAAATCTGGGCACACATATTTCAAAACCCTCGGATTATTGTAGAACATTTCCCTGTGTCGTACGGTCATATCATTGCATATATGCAAACCACATATTGTAGTGGATCATGCAGTGACAGCATGGACAGGGTAAGTGTTTATTTGCACGCAAAGAGAACAGCATTATGTGTGCAAAGAAATGCAAATGCATTGGCAATTCTTTCAAAGCACGTCCTCATTTATTTTATATTGATTGTGAATTCTTAACTTTTGCGGATTTCCAAACTAGGCTTTCCAATTTGTGTAAAAGTTAAACTTAATATGTAAAGTAAACAGAACAAAACAGCGAAATAAATAATAACATGCATTTACTACTTCTGTAACGATCAAATATAATATTATTAGATAATGTGATAAAGTGATAAAGTAAAGGGTTGGTATCAATTCATCTTTCTAAAATGATACTTTATTGATCTATCAAATAATATATTGGTGTGTCGACCCACCTTTTAATTAAATAGAGTTTTGGGAATAAGAATGTTTAGTTCTTCAGAAGTATTGTTCATTCATTCACACACAGTTGGTCAGAATGAAGGACGTAAAACGAAATGCGATAAAAAAAATCTGATCTAAGATTTCAGCTCAGGTAAGTTTTCTGTATTATTGACACTAAGTTAACATACGCGATTTTAATCTGTTTATTACAATATCACACACTGTTTTTGTTTAGAACTTTCCTTGGATTCACTGGGGCTTGGTTTTCCATCGTCTAACATGCTTTTCCTTAGTTCTCTTTCCTTCCATAACGCCTTTGGTAACGCAACTTGTGCATTGTTTAGAGGTGTATGTTGCATGTTGGGAACAATCTAAACGAAAAAGAAACAACCTTTACAAAACCATTAAACTCAATTTACATTTACATGTAATCTTTATGAGTTTGGTATCTACATGGACCTTCTTTCTTGATACTATGAATAAACACGTCATCATGGAATTGATGTAAAGAGTTATTATTTTCACAAATATCACAAATAGTTAATTACTTCGTAAATTACTATACATAATTCTTTAATAGTAAAATTTATTTAAAAAAATACGACTGTCTTAACTAAAATTAGTTTTGTTTGCATTCAAATTTCGAATCCACGTTCTATTTAAACTAAAACCACGATTTAGGGTCAGTATGCAGTAAATGAAAGAAAGGAGCCTACAGATATATGAATATTTATATCAATTCTTTCAATGACGCTTACAATACCATATGTTAAGCTTGATCCAAATAGGTTTATCCTCCCTTGATTTTATTTTTGAAGCACTATAGAAATCGAGTTTTAAATTTTTATTTTCAATGCAATATTAAGAAAATTAGGTATGAATCTCAGAGGGTTTTTTCTGTGTCTGTCGAATGAAATATATTTATATCCCGAGTGCCTAAAGTTTTTTAAAAAAGGTATTGATTTACTCTAACCCCACACCCCCAAATGATATTGAATTGTACAATGGCATCCGCATAATCCTCCTTTTTTTTTTTTTTTTACTTAAGTTCAATTGGTAATTCAAGACACACTTTCAATTCCACATAGTTCCTGTAAAGTACAGGGCATGAAAATGAATTGACTACATCTTCCACAACTTCCAACAACAAATTCAACAAGACTTACAAAGTAAATAAAAATACATCATAAATAGAAATAATTAAATGATACCATGGTTTATTTTACCATGCATAATTCACGAAATGAAGATAATCGAAAATTACTGTAAGGTAACGTATGATTATGTTGTAGCAATAATCAGAGAGAAAGAAACGAAAAACGATACAGATGTTCCTTCACGAAAATTCAATTTACTCACATCTGTCAAAACGTGACCTTGTCCAAAAAACGCCGCTCCCCCTATTGCCGCCATATTTCCATCCCAGGGAATGATAATATTTTTGGCCGAAAATGAAGTTTTGATAATGTTCTGAAGTATCGGTGATTGTGCAAATTCTCCAACGACAATAATTTGATTGATATCTGGAAATTTAGTAAACAATTGTTTTTTTATAAAGTCTACAATGTATTTTCCTGCCTCAGTTAACAAAATCTGAAACCGTTCTGATTTTATGACACATTTGCCTGCTTTAAATTGGAGCTCGTCTTTATGTCCCGTTCTAAAGTTTTCCTAGCTTTTAAACTGATCATTTCAATGAAATCGTGTAAAACATGGCACCCTTTCCAAATTTCTGTGTTTTTCTTGAACACAATCTCCATCGTATTTTTGCTGGTTACATGAAGAACCGACATGGTGGCCATATTCTCTGAAATATATCAAATATGTAAATATGATGTTGTGTACTATTTATTAATTAATACTTTTAAAAGAATGTAACATTATTATTCCAAGTACAAAAATGAAGTATTAAAAATAAATAAACAAATGAAAAGGTTTTTTTTTCTTTTTGTAAAGTCTCATTAGGCTGATATTTTAAAACTATCTAATTTAGTGTTGTTTAACTGTAGTGGTGAGTGTTGATACTTACATTGTACAATACGTTGTTAACAAACATCTAAGATCTATTATTAGATCAGGATAAAGAACTGGTGTTCTTTATACTCTTTTTTTAACAATTTACAAGTTGAGTCAATCACATGTCGATCATACAACCGCATAGATGAGCTTGAGTAACAGTAAATATTGTAAGTCGGTTATATATAAAGTCACTAACCTTCACACTCCACGACTAAGAACTTCCCGTCGTACAAATCATCTAACATTTTTATCTCTCCATCTTCTTGATTGTTCAAACAAAAGTGTAAAACGGCAGCGGTTTCTTCAACAATCATAATATTTTCTGACGAACAACCTGCCTGAATCAACCAGTGTTTTGAGTAATACATTTTACTTTTGTAAATAGACAAAATATAATCATATTCTTGCAAAAACGGTCATACGCAAACTAATTGTGTATTTGAGGCTATGTAAAGTGCAGAGAAACTAGTTGTTTTAGAGAAAAGACGAATAGGATTTGTTTTTGGTGGGGGATTTTTTTTAACATAAAACATGGGCTCCAATGCTGATGCTAGTTCATATATTTCATCAACAAAATATAAATAAATGGCCTTAAATAATTTAAATAAATATAATTTTTATCACCTTAACAAATATTTTAAACTAATTCTACGCTTACAAAACATATTAATCAATATCCGATAACTACCTTTATAGCAGCATCTTTCAATAATGCCATCGAATCTTTACATGAACACGTCGGGAGTGTCAAAACGTACATGCACTTCAATTCTGTTGGTAGACTTTGAAATTTAGTTTTGATATGACTGATCAAATATTTCAAGACAGCGGTCACTACATCAGTCGACTTCATTTGCCTGCCGTTGACAGCAATGAGATCTTCTGGAACCTAACGTAAAGTACCCACGATTAATGTATATGAACATGTTCATAAGCTTCATCTGGTTGTATACCTTTGTAAATTAAATCAACTTACCGTTTTATCGGAGCAAAAAAGATTCCAAATAAATTTGCGGAAAAGGAGATGATTACTCGTGTTATCAAGCTGCATGTGTTGGGGTTCAGCTTCAAATCCGTATGATTTGATGTCTCCCTTGTCATCGAACAATGCCACCGTGGGTGTTGCCATTGACGTACATGTAGATTCTTTTGTGCCAAATGGTACATTAAACTGTTTACTCTCTTTGAACATGTAAGCATTAGAAGTATGGTTTATTCCAAGTTGCATCGCAATAACAACATCTATTTCTCTCCTGGTTGACATTTTGCCTCAATTACTTATGATTGGTATATCACAAAAATACTAGTTTTGTGTTGCTGCAATATATAGATAATACATAACTAATATTTCAAAACTCACCTTTTTCTATTATTTACATATTTGCATACTTTAGAATTTCAGTTGAAAATGACTGGGTTAAAGTATAGAGCTCATAAGTCAAAATAATGTGTATATGTATAGGCTGGAAAGAGTTTAAATCAGGTCTTCTTACTCTAGCAGATGAAAACCCGATTGGAGCATCACGACTTTAAACCTACTAGTAAAACGTGAAAACTTACCGTGTACAACATCGAAAACTTAAAAAGATTGCCACCAGAAAAATAGATTTTTTTTAAACAAGCAACATATTGTATTATCAAAATATATTTACGGTCATGTTTTCTTTTAAAATATCAAACACTTAATTATACTACTTTCGACATTGAGAACATTTTTTTTAATGCAAAGTGTAATGAAATAAAAAAAATTGGGGATGACTTTAATACGGTGTGTTAACAAAATTCATAATATGTGTTATCATTTATGTCATCAATTAATTGAAATTAAAATTACTTAAACACACTAAAAAATAATGATATTAATTGAATTGAAAATCATTGATAATTTGTTAGATGTGGATTAAAATTATTTTTACTAAATGAATATTTCTGCAGATATGCAACCCTGACATGCAGGACTGTATAATGTATTTAATCATTGGACAAAAGTATTCGTCGCTGGGGTCAAAATGCCTTTGAAGTTGTAAATTCGTCGCGGCTATTTTTGTATCGCGCTATTTATGGAAAGCATGTCGGGTTCGGAAATCCATTTCCATCGGTTTTACTTACCATATGGATTTATTTCCCTCTACAACAGTCAATTCGCATTCAATAAAGCGCTTTATAGACTCAGATTAGTCAAAGACTCGCTTATTTCCTCTAATCATTTTTATTTTTCGACGACAGTCAAGACGTGTGTAAATCTATCGGCATCGACTTTTTAAAATGGCAGATAACGATATTGAAGAAATATCCTCTATGGATACAACGAAAACAAGAGCGGGTAAAAGAAAAAGGAATACCGGTACAACGAGAAAGGAACTGAATGATTTGAAGCTAGATTGGCTTCTCAAGAACAGCAACTGGGACAATTAAATAGACAATAAAATTGACTAGATTTTCCAAATGCTACTGAATCGTACAGCCAATGTACCTAATCAGAACGAACCTAAGGTTTGTATTGATTCCCATATTTTGGTAAATAATATGAACGCTGAGGCGGGCCATTAAAGGAAAATAGAAAATTCGGCCGTTTTGACGGGCCATATTCACGATACACCCAAGGGCATTTCAGACGCGCCTCACGATCAAGACGATGTAATGTCTATATCAGTTAGTAGACAGGAGAGGAGAACTTTATGTGACTCACCTGAACAAGAAAGTCGTGTATCTAGAAGAGAAACTTGTCTGAGTCAGAGATCCGATGTTCAAGACGATATTTTTGGAGAGGAAAAAGATCGATTTTCCAAATACTATGATACAAAACCAGTGGAAAATAAAGAAAAAAACTGTAAGTAAAATTACTGAATTTTTTTTATCTGATGCTACTTCGACAGACAGACGTTGGTTTGTGCCTGGATTTAAGACAGAAATTACCAATAAATCATGGAGGACGGATAATTCCTCCAAACTTGCAGCTTATAATGACAGTTACAAGACTTTGTTTCCAGTCAATACAGTAAGGACTACTTGAATGTGCCCTCTTTAGGTGAGTCTGTAGAGTCACTACTTATCAAGAAATACGGTCAGAAAGGTGCTTTTGGAAATTCACTTGGACGTTATACCAAATCTCTCAGAGCAGTGGAGAAGTTAGGCTATCAAGGACAAGTGGCATCTAGGATGGCTATTGTGTCTTACTGTTATACTCAATTGCAACAAACTTTCGGTTGCTTGCTGGATACTCTACAAGAAAAAGAGGTGAACATGGATAGAGCTAGAAAAATGTCCCAAAAAAAATAAATAAATATCAGAGACATTTTCGCTATGTCAACAAAAACTCTGGATCAAATCTGTAGAGCAGGAGCGTATCACCACATCATTATACGTAAAGCAACAATGTTTGATACAGGACTTAGTGATTACAAAGACTATTCGTCCACAATTCTCTCTCTGCCGCTAACAGGAAATGGCGTTTTCGGAAATCAGTTTGATGATAAGGCCATTCCAAGTTTTTTCTATGTTTAGCGTCCGCGGACGGATTGGTTTTGAGATGTAAAAATAAATAAAAAACACAGTGGTTGTTCATAAAATTAGATCGCTTTTTCATATGTCGGACTCGGGATCACATTTTTTAAATTGGGATCGGAAATTAAATATTAATTATAACAACATTCAAAATAGTGGTTATTTGTTATTTTTGTATTTTTGTTACAAAATGAAAATACTTCAAAATACTTAATAAATTTTATTTTGCCGAACCTTTAAAGTTGTGTGTTTTTTCTAAGGTTTGTGGTTTTTTTCCTGATAGAAAGATAGGTTTTTGAATTTTGGGTGGACGCTAAACAAAGAAAAAACTTGCAATGGCCTAAACTTAAAGCAAAAAACTGAAAGAAATAAAAAACTGACTGAAGTTTTACCTGATTTCAAAAAGTCTAAAACTGCTAACAACAGAGTCAGCAGACCAATTTCAAGAGGAAAAACTTCATTTACTATTCGGAACATCATCCAAAAGGACAGAGAAATGCATCTACAGATAACAGTTATGGTTCAGGAAATAGATATCCCCAGGCAAGCAGACCAGCACGTGGAAAGAATTATAGAGTGAGTTTTTTTTGCAACTTCAAATCAAATCAATGACTCAGAAATACTATCAATGTGTCCCCACATACCTGTAGTATTTTTATCATCAATGGGAAAAAATAACAGACATCAAGTGGGTTCTACAAACTCTGAAAAAGGGTCTAAAATTAGAATTTCTAAATTCTCCAATTCAAATAGGTGTACACAAAACAAATGTCAATTCTCTTATATTAGAAGAGGTTAAAGGATCATTAGAAAAGTGTGCAATAGAACTTGTACCTTACATGGAAATCCGAACGATTTTTACCGTACATTTTTCTTGTAACAAAACAATCGGGGGATTTAAGACCAATTATAAATCTAAGACCTCTAAACAGGTATGTGGTGAAAACGCATTTCAAAATTGGACACATTGATAAAACTTACATAACAAGAACGATTGGGCATTCTTTTGGGTTATTCTGGAACCAAATTGGGTTTTAAAGAGATTTGCTCTGACCCTCACATTTGACGTAAAAATTAACCAATAAATATTTTACTAAAAAAATCATTTATAATTTTTATATGTGAATAGAAATCTTTAAACACATACATACTTCTGCTTAATCTGATATACGAGTCGTTATATCAAGGTATGTAAATTAAATAAAGTCTAAGATGAAAAAAAAATGACAATAACAAACCGTCAACCATCTCAAACATCCATAAAACGAAATACAAATTCAAAGCAGAGCAACACGGACCTCCAAGATAGAGGTAGGATCAGGTGCCATGGAGGAGTGAGCATCCTCTGCTGATGACCGGTCACATCCGCCGTGTGCTCTTTGTCGTAATCGGGAAATTAAAATCCGCAAAAGTCCGTAGACAATTAGGTAATTAATTATGGTCTAACAATTAGTATGAAAAACGTCAGTCAGCATGCGACCCAGTGGAAGATTGTATTTGCTGACAAGGTTGTTGTATCGACCATAGAACTTACTAAAAGATGACTTTAAACGAGATTGTTGATAGTCCTGTTTTATCAACTTGTTTGTCAGTAGCTTGCCTCGTCTTAGAAACTGTTCATACGAAGAGCATGCCCTTGCGTATCGAATTAACTGAGAGACAAAAACACCATATCCAGGTGATGAAGGTATATTGCTACATATGTATATTTAACTCCCCTTAATGATATTACTAGAAAATCACAGCCACTAAGAAAATCTTTTTTCTATACCAAAGTTTTTTTAGGCAGACGAAAATAAGATACAGTGCAACATCAATATTTCATTCATAGAATATGTATTTACCTAAGTCGAACATGAGCATTTTGCAGGTTTTAAGAAAAACATATATGGTATAAACTATCGCATTTTTAAAACAAAAGTTGATAAATACAAAGGTAGAATTTTAAAACGAAAGTTGATAATTTAATAGTTTATAAGTTAAAGTAGTAATAATATTTTTTATTCATTTAAAAAACAACTGAATTTCAAGTGTTGGTTAATCTTAGGCTATCCCTTGGTGTTAATACAATAAAAATACAATATATTGCTTTACCTTCCTCTGCTTCTTTCCGGGGATCACTATATCACTGTGTGATAAACCTTCACCGACTGTCA
This sequence comes from Magallana ariakensis, assembly GCA_020458035.1. NCBI lineage: Eukaryota > Metazoa > Mollusca > Bivalvia > Ostreida > Ostreidae > Magallana > Magallana ariakensis. Next base: position 2,476,026 of record CM035815.1, on the reverse strand, counting down.
ATAAATGTTAATCTAGTAAGGCACTAGTTGGGCATGTCGTGAAAAATAACCAGACAACTTAAGGAAGATAACAACTACTGAAATTTTCGTGCTATACAACTGTTAGAATTTGGTTAGGCAGACTTAATGAGCGTTGCTAGTGCATTCAACTGCATTTATTTTATAAGTATATCAATAACAAAGCTTAACACATAACAAAGAGTGAGTGAAAGAAAGAAAGAGAAAGAGGGAAAGAGAGCGAGAAAGAGAGATGTTATTAATAATATTAATTTCGGAAAAAAAATCTTATGCCTTTGAATAAAAAAAGGTAATGGCGTAGGCAAGTTATGTTTTACGCAAACTGAAAATCGCGCTGATTTTCCTTGGGAATTATAGAACAAACTTTTTTAATTGTTTACGTAATAAAACCTGCAGCTATAGTTAAGAAAGGTAGACATTGGTTTATGCATGAACTATCAGTAATATCGCGATTGCGATTTTCATAGATAATTACCAGAAAAGACAACAATTACCTAAATGTTTTTGTTTCTTTGATAATGTGCAAATGTAGATTTTTCAGTGACACGCACTTTCAAACCATTATTTAACTTATGTGACTTCTAATTAATAGTTACAATGCAAGTTGCTCTTATGTTTTGATTGGAAATAAAAAAAAAACACAATGTAAGCCATTTATTTTTAATAAAACAACTGTCATATTAACACAAATGAAATGCTTTTAATTTTTTTAATGATAAAGTGGACTTGTTGAATTCGTTTTCCTGGTATACGCATGCAAATGCTAATCTCTGATTGCCTGTTTAATGCTTTGAATAATAATTTGGTGCTTTTTGCAATAAAATAATAATTTATTTTATCTTACAATATTTATTAAGAAGATGTTTTATCTGCTTAAAGCAGTAATTATTCAAGGTAATTGTTAAACATTGCAACATAAATCAGCAAACTGCAAAGGGTTGTCAGAATTAGACAGAGGGCACTTATTGCTGAAATACTACTGCTGGGCTCAGGACCTGAAAAAGAAAACTATCATTTCTAGCAATTGACGTGAAACTTAGCGTCAAATATATAAGCCTTTTAAGCTATAAGCACTATAATTTGCGTCAATTTTTAATGACAATGAAAACGCATGCGTTTGTTTACTTATAAAAGTTATCTATATTCTGTAAATTACAGTGGTTAATTCCGTCTAGTAACACAGATATAGAATTTTAATTGTTTGTTTTCCAGACATGAAAGTAATGCCTTTTCATGAATATTGATGAATAAAGAGCGCAACCGACATTATTTGCGCATGTCCGCGGGAAATCAATTACTTTGCCTAATTACATATCCATCTCGATTTTGCATATGCTTAACAGTTTTTACTTTGAAATATATACATGTATTCTGAGTGTTATACGTTTGTCATACACGGTACCATTACTTTTGAATGTTAAAATAGGATAACACTCACACGAACTAAAAATAGACCTTAGGGGAAAACACAGAAGTCTACGTCATTGTTCAAGGGAAGTAAATTTATATATATGTATATGCTCACACGCTTGTATTTTCTTACTTTTGTTCGTACTCGTATAACTGTCAAATTAATGCTTTACTGAAAAAAGTTATATCCCTTCCTTCGTGAAACTACAACAATTATAAAGGTGTTAACCCCCACCAAGTTTGTAAGATACTCTAAAATTAGCTGTCGATATCACGTGACGGATTAATATCCATGAGGAGGCATTACTTTCCTGGCAGGAAAATAAATATTTTTTATTGTTTAAAATTTGATATCTTTATTACGTGATCGAACTGAGCATTATTATTAACAGCATAAAGGTGACTTTTGTAAGTAATCAAACACATGCATTCCCCCGTCATTTAAACTTGACGCAAATTATAGCGTGTTTAGCGTTAAGGAAAAAAACCAAAAAAACACATACTTAAACAATTGCACAGATACATTTAATCAATTATTCACAATACTTAAAAGGATGGAAATGAAAATGTGTAGAAATTACAACACAGAAAAATTGTTAGTTAACAAAATGTATAGTTCATTAACAAAAAACGATTAAGCCTTGTTTTTAAAATATATTTTTGGCTTGTTTTTTATCATAGAAAACGTTTTATGTCACTTCTACAGCTGTGCTGACGATACAGAACACAAAGGACAAGCGCACTTATTGGCCCAGGTAAAAAGTGAAAAAAATGATTCAAATTAAGCATTATTTTTTTTTTATCTCACATCATCTATTGGTATTTAAACCATAAGAATCAACAAGTTAAATTAGCGCTGAATTCAGTGTATATAAATAACACGAAGCTTTACAAAATAGTAGGAGTCAGCCGACATTCGCGATTTTATATAGTAAATCAAGGAAGGGCCTTTGTTTACTGTCAGCCTAACCGTGTACAAAATTGTGGAAAAGATAAAAGACGCATTATACATTTAAAAAATTCCTGTGAATATAAGAAGTTTGTACAACATTAGGCTGGTACCTAAAATATGAAAAACGTATGAAAATTTCAAGGTTTTTCATATAGCAAGTAGCAGCTATTACCTGTGTGATACATGTTTGAATCCACTATGGAATAAATTATTTCAAACACTCACGTGGGTTCTATCCAAGTAGTCATGTCAAATGTGCTTACTGTAAAACAATTTCAACTTTGTATGCTCAGGAATGTTTGTTTGAACAATATGATCATATGCAACTTCAAACTTTATTCGACTTTTTTCCAGACGTAAAATAATGCATTATAAAGTATAATTCAGCAAACGCTCCAATCGATCCACCAACAGAATTATATTGATCTAAAAGTCTCCTTCCTCTGATTTAAATAGACACAATTCACTTTTTCCGGTTTTACATTATCTATTGGCATTTAAAAATCTTCAATTGTTTAAACTGTATGCTAATTTTGGTAAATTTAAGCGTGCATAAAAATCAGAAGTATCCATCAGTGGTATTACGGGGAAAAATCAATTTGTTGATATTTTCTGAATAAAAACGGCACTGAAAAAAGCGCCCATTCTCTGAAGATTAAGTGCACTTGTTCTTTGTTTTATTGTTTAATCTAAAATCTAAACAGATATATTTTGCATGTATAATAAAGGATATTGATATTTTAACCGACATGTAATTAATTATGAACAACAAGAGGGTCATGCCACGTTTGAAAGTTTTGTTTGCGAGAATGTCATGTGCAACTATAATAATCGCCTTCAAATATAAATATATATTCCTGATATAGATTTTAAACGTCATATTAATTGCAGCATTGGATTTTGTATATTATCATATACACACAATGGTATTAATAAATTTTATAAGAAATGTTCGCTTACAATACAAGGACATTTGTTGCTTTGCTTTGTCTATTACATCTATTAAAGTCCCACCATCAAAATCACAGTGCTTTGCGGCGTTATATAGACAATCAAAATAGTTTTGTGAAGACCTGAAAATATTGTAAATTAAAAATCGTGACTCAAAACTATGGACAGATCTCAAAGATAGTCATACATATGCGCATATAAGTTAATATAGATTAGTGCAAGGGAGTAGAGGTAAGAGTATAAGTGTGGGGAAAGTCATTAGTTGTTTTAATGCTTTCTTTGTTTATCGCAACAAGTAAAAACTCTTACCTGCAAACTATCTCTTTGTCAAGGGAAACTTGAATATTTTTAACACAAACATAGGATTCTTTTGCACATCTTTGGTTATACTGTGCCGAAAGGTATACATTCCCTGCAGAAGAAGCGTAGTTATGTTGAACTCCTTTGGTTTGTTACTGACTATCTACAGCAATATATCGGATTATTTAAATTCATAAATGGTGATTTAACAACTTTATATATTTTCGTCGACATTAAAAAAAAGCCGAATTAGTGTTTTGTTTTGTCAAGGGCACAAATGTATTAAGTATTAATAAACAAAACGTAAATTACAACAGAAATGTAATGCAAAAGACGTTAAAGCCGCCATGTTAGCTTCTATTATTTGATTCTTCCTGTCTTCAGAAATATTGACGAAAATAACGTGACGCGTTTCGTCCAATGACGTAGTAAAATTTTAGTACGAGGTAAAACAAACTATTTTATTATGTTTTCCGACACCCGTGACTTTTACTCAAGTGAGCTATTTTGATTACATTTTGTCCGTCTGTCATCCGGTTGTCCGTCTGTCTGTCTGTTCGACTGTCCTTCTGCTTGTAAACTTTACACATTTTAACATCTTCTTTAGAACCACTCGGCCAATTTTAACAAAACCTGGCACAAAGCACCCTTAGGAATAGGGGATTGAAAGTTGTGAAAATATTAAGGACCACGCCCTTTTACAGGGGGAGATAATAAGGAATAATTGAAAAATTTTGAGAAATATTAAAAAATCTTTTTCTCAACCATTAGGCCAGGATAGCTGAAACTCATGTGAAAGCATCCTCAGGGAGTGTAGATTCAAACTTAAGAAAATCATGACCCACAGGGTAGGATGGAGCCAAATTAATGGGTCAAACTTTAACATAGTAGTATATAGAGTAAATCTTTTAAAATTTTCTTCTTAAGAACCATTTGGCCAGGAAAGCTGAAACTCATGTGAAAGCATCCTCAGGGAGTGTAGATTCAAATTTGTGAAAATCATGACCCACGAGAGTAGGGTGGAGCCACAATGGGAGGTCGAATTTTTATATAGGAATATTGAGAGTAAATCTTTAAAAGTCATCTTCTTAGAACCATTTAGCCAGGAAAGTTGAAATTTATATGGAAGCATCTTCAGGTAGTGTAGATTCCAAGTTGTGAAAATCATGACCCCCGGGAGTAGGGTGGGGCCATAATGGGGGTCTAATTTTTTTTACATAGAATTTTTAGAGAAGAGTCTTTTAAAATGTCCCGTATATAAACAATTGTTTAGGATGTTTTTGAGAACTGCAATGCTCAACATGTGATATGACTATAAAATCATCCTGTTATAAAGGGACTTGATTTTAAATATAAGAATATCCAAGGGGGGGGGGGTACATTTTATTTATACCGGATCTACATGTAATATGCCACATTGTCCAGATATTTTTTATTATGACTGCATTAAGCTGATTTTATCATGCCTATCGTTGCTCTTGATTTGACATTGCGTCACAACATGGTTATGCCAGAAGGCGTTGAAGTGGTTGGCTTCTTTTTTTACAAGAAAAACAATATGCATTTTACAAGAATGATTTTTTTAGAGTCATTTTTAAGTAGAATGCGTGTTGAATGTAATATTTTTAAGAAATATGCCATGAAAAACTTTCCCCAAAAGTGTGGAGTACACTAAACATAAGAGTATTGACTTTTGAATTCTCGCTTTTAAAAACACCCCTTTTCTGTCATATATTTGTAACTAATTTTCCAGAAAGACAACAATTTTTTGTACATTCATAGTTTAAAAGAAACCCAATGCAAATGTTTATAATTTTCCAGTAAAATAAAGAACCAGACGGACGGGTGACGGATCTGGTTTTTTGTAAAGCTCACCTGAACCTCGGTGAAGAAAGACTAAAATAAGAGATTTTATTTTCTTTCGACACATTAAAAAATCATGAAGAGTTAAGCCGCATCTTAGAAATATTGAAATCAAAATAATAGAAAGCCTTTTTGTCTCGATATGTTTTATCAATTAAGGAAGTGTATATTAAAGATCCTTACCTTTGAGGCTTAAGACTATCATAAACACAAAGAGGGCGGTGGAGGTTAAAACCTTATATAAATACATTCCTTAAAGGTTAGCTGGTGTTGCCTAGCGAATGCTACTAAATATAAACTCCTTTACTCAGTCTGGTATCTCGAAAATAAAATACTCCAAAAAACCTTATTGAGATTGATAACACTATCTTCTCTGGAAAATCAAATAAACAGAATTATCCAATGCGATTAAATTCAAAAGAATTTGTAAAGAGGTATAGACGGGAAACAACATCTATTTTTTAATAAAGGAAAGAGTCCTCTGATATTTAACATACCGAGAAATACATCAACTGTTTCCACAACCAAATAAACAGTATTACAAAGTAATGAAGTGTTTACAATACAGCAACATTGAAAATTGATTAAAATCATTTTTAAAAACTCTTATTTTAATTTCATTTTTAAAAAATACCCTTTTCGAGTTTTATTGAACAATATGAATTAATATTCTTCTTGTAAGTTTGATTACCATAAACTTGTGTTAACTTCGGCACGTTAACTCCATATACTATTGCTTCACCAAATTCTAAACTAATAAAATATTAAACTATGTAAAACATTGTTAAACATATTGAACAAACAATTTAAAAAATACCCAATTTACACAATGGCTATTAGCAATGTATCTATAGACCATATGATTTATTAAGAAAGAAATCATAGGTTTGCCCTAGCAGACAAAATACACCAAAGTGGATACATGTATTCCCTATTTTGGTTAAGCATTCCATGTGTGTGACGTAAAATTGTCTTTTATCTGCAACATAACACTCCCTTACATTTTGGTGCAATCAGTCTTAGATAACCTTTACCAAGGTGAAAAGGATTCACACAAAACTTCTGATATCAGCTTACGTGTGAATCATCAAATCATGATTTTAATAGAGGATGCTCACTCCTTCATGACACCTGATTGTCTGCGGATTTTCCGTTTTCCCGATTACGACAAAGAGCACACAGCGGGTGTGACTGGTCAGCAGAGGACGCTCACTCCTCCACTGCACCTGATCCAACCTCTAATTATTTACAGGCCCGTGTTTGCTCTGCTCCTGTTTTGTTTTTTTTCCTTTGGACTTTTGATTTTGAACACTGTTCGTTATCACCAAATGGCATTCATAAAAAAACGTTTAGATTTAATACACTTAAACTAAATTGGATGAACAATGGCATCATTTTCTTTGTGTTTTTGAAGTATACTTTATCTCTAGATTTTATCGATATTTCTAAAAATATTCTTGATACAATCACATTAAAAAGTGAGTTATTTTATAGTTTAAACGTATATTTACTTTTGTATTTTATTTATAGTTGGTCAACTATAGGTCTTCATCATTTTGTATGGTCAATTTTCATATTGTACGTTGCCCACTTCAACAGAACTCTTTTCACACGGAAGGAAAGATAAGATATTACAACAGGTCATAATTTCCTTATGGAGCTTGAATGACTGAAGGTATGGGAAAATTCGAAGGTACTCGGTATACCCTACTGCTTTTTTTAACTTTATCATCATGGTACTTTTATGCTGTTTGCATTGAAAAATCTCTCCCTGTATACTGTTTATTTCGGCGGCGTCTTAAACCAAAAAAGTTTGACAGGGCATTCAAAGGAAAACTTTTAGTTATAGTTTTACTTATAGTTCTTTGTTTTATACCTCGTACAATAGACTTTTCCTAACAAAAAACGACTTAGTTCATACAAAGTCTCAGTTTTGGGTTCAATAGCCATGAGGCATGTGCTAAAGTATTCGGAATAAATTGGTTATAACTGCAAATTCTGGTTGTTAAAAGAAAAAAACACCGTTAGACCTTTACCTGCCTATAAACGCAAACCTTACCTTCAAAGCAGTTTAGTTGTCAAGAAAATAGTTTATTCCTACTCTGATATGATTTTCTATTTTCACCTTCAAACAGGATATTTAAGGGGAAGTGTAACAACAATTAGGGTAGAGAATGTAATTATCACGTGACTTGTTGATTATATGACTCATGCATTTTATGCATATATTATAGGAGACATTTCTATTTTGATTTGTGCGTCCCTCTCTCCATGGCAAAAAATCAAAACTTTCCTCTTTATTTTCTCTTTATTTAATGAGTTGTGGCGTTCTGTTTAATTGTTTTTAGAAAATAAACTAATTTAGGTAATATAAGTTGCGAGATTTGAATGTTGTTTAATTCTAATCATGTACAGGATAGGAAAATAGGATATTTCAAATTGAAATGTCCATCAAGCACAAAGTTAGCTGTTTAGAAATCAAAAAATGAAAACGTTTTAATTGAGCTTACATGTTGTGTAAGTTTTTTTTTGGAATAACAAATAGAGATGATGAGCAAAATCTCAACGTGAACACGAAATTGATGACATCTACAAAATATGGAGCATTTGTATTGTGCATTGATAATAGAAGTGGGAATTATAAGGAATTAAATTTTTCAAATACAATATCTTTCTTTAAAACCCATAGTTCTGCCTTTACCTTAGGATACTCCGCCAGATAAATTTTCAAGTAAATATTTTAATCGATAGGAAGCTCAAGCGGACTTAGACTAAACCGTAGACTTTATCTTTATTTCCTGTATATTTTTGAAAAGGGTTAAAGCAAGTACATTAAGTTTGTTTCAGTTAAAATAAGCCTTTGGCGTTGGTTATCATCATGATAAACTTTAACGGGCAAATCAAAATACCCGAATTTACTAATATGCTTTTTATCTATCTATCTATCTATCTATCTATCTATCTATCTATCTATATGACACCACTGATTACCACGTGCCAAAATTAAAGCCAAGTAAACAGTAAGTTAGGATGATAACTAGTCTCAAATGGTACAGCACTATTTACTATATCCCAACGAAAACATAAAATATAGTATATTTTTGAAATTTGAAAAGGACTAAATAAAATGGTGAATGCAGTATTTCAAAACCGTTTTATAACCTAATAATGGTTTTAAATAAAACCTTAAAATATTTTTATTAAATCAAGAAATCATATTCTATGTAGAAGTATTGAATAATATACAATGGTTATTTGCAAAGGATTCATAAGATTGCACTTCTTCAGATACAGTGTTGTTACAATCAATTGATTCGTCCCATGGACGAAATATTATCCGTTTCCACCAACTTTTCAATCAAATAGTGCAACACATGCAGTTTCCCGCTCATTGATTCCCCAATCCACAGCTTTCCTTCTTCGTCGATATCAACTGCCCCTGGTGTTTTCATCTTTAGGTCAGTCGTCAGGAATCTCAGAAACTCTCCATATTTATTCAGCAGGTGAATATCGTGGTTAACGTTGTCTGTGATCACTATGTTACACAAATGGTCGGTGGCCAAACTATAAGGTCGGAAAGATTTCTCGTTTTGGCCCCGGTACGAGAACTTCAAGACCCCAAACTGGTCAACAACAATGACAGCATTTAGTCCATGGTCTGCTACACAGACGTCGCCATTCCTATTGCAGCACACAAAGCAAGGTTCCTTGTACAGTGGCTTGTCACCATTGTGCTCGATTTCTTGAACCTTTTTCATATTTTTGTCGTAGCGCTCAACGAAAGAACGTTTTACTCTTCCCTTTTGACTGTTCACACAAACAAGTAGGTGACCAAACGAGTTGAATGCTAGTCCTCGTGGTTCTGAATCAATAAAATATAAAACGGTCGTTATTTCATTTGAGTCCAAACTTTCAATTTTCTTTATAGTTTTGTCTCTCCTAGCACTGTAAAAGATTTCCCTAGAAGACGACAAAGCAATATATGGACTTACGCATGATACTCTGTATGTTTGGATACGGCTCTCATCTGTCATATTAGCATCCAACATGTGTACTCGTCTTTCTGCCCCGCTCGTTAAAACTCTACTGGAATCGACACAAGCAATATCAAAGAAACCTCTCCTGGGAGAGTTACTCTGCAAAGCCTTCAAAGCAACAGGATGCTGTTGTAGATTTTTCTGAGCTCTTTCAAAATTAATTGTTTTGATATCAAAGTGAATGATGGAGTCTTCTGTACTTTGATGAATAACTTTGCCCATGAAGTAAGGAAAAGTTTCATGGACTAGCAAATTTGGTTTGAATACTGGTTTTTCGAGTCCAGATATTTCGGGATACGTTTGAAAAGAAGCAATTTTTGATTCAAATTTACACAATCTTGACTTGTCGTTTGAGTTCAGTAAATCTGTATTTTGTTGTATCACGCTTTCCAAATTTTCCATTCTTTCTTCAAACACATTCTGAAGGTGTTCGATATGGGCCATTTGTGTCCTTTGTTTTACCTGGAGAACATTTGTTAAATATATTGCTGCACTTTTTACTTGTTCGATTAAAAGACGTTCACACGTATCAAGAAGTTCTTTGGCTGTTTTATAGGCACGCGGAATCTCTGATCTCTGGTTAGAAATAAATCCTAGTACCTTTTCATAGAAGGGTTTTATTTCTTTTGTCATCAAGTCGTTTTCTAAGGTAATCTTTTCTTTAAACACATCAAAAAAAGATTCAACGTTGAAATGTTCATAGCGACCACCGTCTTCGTAACGAATAAGCTTCTTGCAATCTTTACAGTACCACTTTAGTGTGTAACTCATACGCTGCTCGTCCATTTCTGCATGAAAATGATTCAAGCAAAAGTTTGCAAAACATATTCTACACGTACGAACTGAGCTTTGTCCACAAACATCACAGTATGAATTCGGTTCCTGTGCTTCATTTGTTGGCTGGTCCTCCATTATTACAGTAAAATGAAGATCAATTTATAACGCGAGATGATGAACTAAATAACAGATACGATAGTTGTTGAATATATAGCTCATGCTTATCAGCCTTATTACGTCTACTTTACTTATGATATGGTATCAATGATATAGATTTAGGGAGTATAAATCAAACCCATCTGATCTTATTACATAATTGTGTTGTATATACTCCAAGACACAATAGGAAGTTGTCCGCACAATTATTTTATCATCGTTTGATCCTTAATTCAATAATGCCTGAATCAAAATATTCATTATGAGTTAAGGTTATTCAAGATCGCTTAAAGAAATGCATAAACATTGCAGTGAATTATAAGGCTATTCCGTTTGCTTATAAATGAAACCGAACAAAGTGAATTAGTTTATTCCTTTGTCTTTCTTGTGAATAAAAGAACGTTCCAAATATAAATTTCGTTATTGTAAATGAGGGCATCATTGACATCAAATATGCGTATAGATCCATAGAAATAAACTTAACTTGAAATTAATTAAAATTCCGATGTTTGTCAAAATATCACCGAATCCAACATTAACTATCGGGTATTTTATGAACGTTAAACAATCATTCTTATTGAAATCAAAAATATTTGCATTACTGAATTATGTGTTATTCAGGGCAAAAAGAAAAAAACAAATAAATATACCATATACATGTATACAGATATTAAAACATTTTTATGACAATTTGGGATTGATCATATACAGATCATTCAATATTTACATACATGTATTTCATACTATTTTTACATATTTATTTTACATATCCTATTCAATATTCCTTATAAAACCTGATGAAAATATGAACAAATATGACAAAACTGGAAATCATTAGTTTAATTTACGACAAGGCATTCGTTACGCACCGGTTTAACTTTTGCTTTTATTGTGATTCCTGGCTGTCCATTATATTGTGTTTTTCAGTGTTTCAGACTGCCGGGTTTTGCATTAGGTGTTTCATTAATATTTTTCAAATGAAATAATTTATGTTGAAGGAATTGTATAATACGAGTGCATTCGGACAATTCATATTTTGACATACAAGTATTGTTAGTGATTCAAAAAATACAAATAAATACAAAGAGCTTACTCCTCTGAAAACGATTTGATTTTTATTCTTTATGTCTAAATTTAATGAATTATCTATTAGCCACCATTCTTTGAAAATTATCAAGATATATACTGTAAGTTTGTAATAGGATGCTTTATATATCGGGACATTACTAATCATTATTTTTAGCTTTATACAGCTTCTGCAATATTGTGTTTAGCAGTGTACAGGTCGAGTTGTCTGGTTTTGTTTTTCAGAGTTTATTTTAGCCTATAAACGTCCAATGTAAAATCTGCAAAGTACAGAATCATATGTTGGACACATTCACACATAAGTTTCTTCACAGTCCTTGCATTGTTTGCAAGGTAGTTCTTGTAAACTTAAATCTGTGACAAGACCACAGTTTTGACATGTGACTCATCATGTCACCTACTAATTTAGTGTCTTATCCGACGAACGTATAAATATCCCGCAAATCGTCCATTTTTATCAAATAACAAACTAATTTTAATGAAACATGTATGATGACCGGAATGTTAGCAATAGTTTATCATTAAATATATGAAACTTGGAGATAAAGAGATATGATTACAACAAGGAAGTAGAAAAAACGAACGACTATTGGACAAAGTTTTGCTTTTGCACGAATCACGTTCTCGCGATAATATAAAGTTTATAAGTTACGAATGTCATAACACATACTGCTTTTCATCCTCGCATTCAGTGTTCCAATGAACTGAAAGTTTCGACCTATCGAGATTTTTTAGTAACGTAAAAATAAAAGGGATAGATGGAACTTAATTTAACAATGTTGACGATATACAATTACAACCTTCAAATAATATCAATATATAATTTAATAGACTTGATTATAGCATACCGACAAACAAAAGTTCAATATATTCTTATCAAGTCTACATAATAAACATGCTTGGACTAATTGACTTATTACTATTTCAATATTAAACATAGCTTTTAACATGTTTACTTGGTATTTATTAATGTTAAAAAATGTCCCTTTCTTTTACATATTTGAAGTATAAAGTAATTTATTCTAATACTGTATCATTATTAAAATGACATTGTTGATCGAAATTAAATGTTAGAAGGAATACTGTGCATATAGTTATCAAGTGCGGATGCAACCGCGTAAGAGCCATTTTGTCGCATGAATTTTGTTTCTTGATTAGATGATTAAACGTTTTATAGTTTGGTTGATACGGACTGTAAATAGGTAAAAGTTACACTGTTCTGATGAAAATGTGAAAAGATGCAACGACAACGCTAGAGAATGGACAAATACTGATCAGAGAAGCTCACTTGAGCATTCGGCTCAGATGAGCTAAAATATATCATGTTTACAATACCTTAAAAAATAAAGATTTATAATGATTGTGTAAACGGTGCCAAAACATTTACGATTGATATACCCAAACAATCGGAGGACGAAAACGTATGGATTTTATACTTTTTTTAATTGTATTAAAATATATAAAAAGTATCATGATATTTTTATACATCAAGAATGACAAAGTGTCAAACTACATATTATATTTAATCGCACAGTCAGCTTCAAATAACATATATCTTATATTTGTTGAGTATTTTTATATGTTAAATATTAAAATTACCTCCTCTGAACACACAAAATATACATGTAATTGAAACACTTTTATTGGAGAAAGATGAGTACTAAAGGAAAGCAATTGATGGGCCTGGAGACAAACTTAATTGTTACAGAATACACGTGTATCTATATTTTTCTATCATTTAAAACAGGTCAAAAGTTTATTAATTCGTTATTAATAAGCATACTGACATTATTCTTGAGGTGGTGTAGGACATCTGTCGATATTAGGGTTGATAAGGGTACATTATAATTAAAATAATTACAACTGTTTAGAATGTTCAAATTTTACAATATTGAACCACAAAATAGGTTTTAATACTTTTTGGAAAGGTAAATTTTTTTAAATCCCCAGCGGGATTCGAACTCATGATTTACAGATTCCTAGTGTACCATCTAACCCACTGCGCTACGCTGTTACATGTAGGTGATAACTTTGGGAAAGAAACAATTTATAAAATACACTTGATTTTATTTGTTTATTTCGATAAATAATACGTCACAACATGGAAGTGTCCCATTCCAACTTAAGTATATCAATGGTCATTTACTAACGAATTACCCCTGAGGAATATACAATCGCATTACCTTAAAATGCCCTTCAAAATTTATAAAGAAAATTTATTTCAGAGAGATGGGTTTCTTTATATATATTGTTCTCGTGTTAAAATGCTATAAACGTAGAGTCTTGCAACCTGTAGGTATAAAATAGTGCAAAAGGAAAGTCACCAATATTTACTGGCACAAAAAAGGGTATGCGTTTTCTACAACCTTGTTACTAATTAGGATTTGAATTGTTTTTGGGGTGATATTCAAAATTAAGTGAATAAAAATGGAAAACATCGTGCATCACTACACCATATCAAACAGAGTACCGTACATTTCGTAGGTATGTAAAGATAAGAATGAGGACAAAACAGCTATGATAATGATAAGAAAAAAATCAAACAGCACAGTCACGAAAAAAAAAATTAAATCAATCCAGCTTACAAACAACTCACAATGTAGTTATATTACAGAGAGACTAGTATAGTAATAAAAGTATTGTAAAATGGTAATTTTAAATAAGGCTTGCATACTTACAATTTGTGATAGGCAATTACTATAGAGGATAAAAACAAATGGAAAGTGAAGGAAACTGTCATAACAAGACAACATTCAGTTCATGCATACAGATATTTTTAGAATTTAGAATTTTTAACCTCAGATCAACGAACAGATTAGACTACTTCTGATATTTTATCACCGCCAATTCTCTACCAGTCGAATGTCCCACCCAAAGCTTCCCTTCTTCGTCGATAGCTACAGCCCCTGGTCGAATTATGTCGGGCTTTGTCATCAAAAATCCCAAAAACTGTCCATATTTATCCAGCATGTGAATCTCGTGGTTAACGTTGTCTGTGATCACTATGTTACACAAATGGTCGGTGGCCAAACTATAAGGTCGGAAAGATTTTTCGTTTTGGCCCCGGTACGAGAACTTCAAGACCCCAAACTGGTCAACTACAATGACGGAATGCAGTCCATGGTCTGCTACACAAACGTCGCCATTCCTATTGCAGCAGACAAAGCAAGGTTCCCTGTATAGCGGTTTGTCACCATTGTGCTCGATTTCTTGAACCACTTTGTTTTCATTAATGAATTGCGCTATAAATGAACGTTTTTTGCTGTACAGACAGACAAGCAAGTGACCAGAGGGGGTAAATGTTATCCCTCTTGGTTCTAAATCATTAAAGTCTAGAACGGTGGTCAATTGGTGGCCGTATAGATTCCCATATTTCTTGATTGTTCTTGTCTTTGTATCGCTAAAATAGATAGAACAGTTCGGTGAAATAGCAATGTATTGACTCTTGCATTCCATTTTTTTAGTCTGAACGAGATGTAGTTCCCGCAATGTTAACTCAAATCTTTTAAGCTGTTTATCTTTTCCAACAGATAGAGCTCCATTAGACTGTAGGCAAGTTATGTCCAGTATTTCTAAATTGGAACCATAAGACTTTTGCAAAACGCTAGGTTGTCTCAAAATGTGGCTTTGTGATAACTGAATGTTTTTACATTTTAAAGAAAGAGGAATGTCTGTTCTTGCAGGAAATTCAATGTTACCAGCGAGTTGTAGAATTGTCTTATATTTGGGTATGTTCGGTTGGAACACTGGCGTTTCGAATTCAGATAAGTCAGGATATGTGTGAAAGTACACAAGAGAGGAGTCAAAAGACGTCAACAGATCTAACGAGTCATTCTTCTGTAGCAACTGGATATTTTCTTCTAATGTCTTTTCTATCTCATCTATCCTTTGTTGAAAAAAATTCAAATAGTTCTTAATATGGCCTAATTGTTCTTTTTCTTTGGCTTCTAAAATTTCTATATAATGGTTTACTGCACAATTCACCTGTTCGTGCAGTTTACGTCCAAATTCGTTTACATTTTCTCTTGCTGTAGCATAACTCTGCGGTATATCTGATTGCCTTTCAACAATAAAATCAAGCAATGTGTTATAAAAAGGTTTTATGACATTCTTGAGTTCTTCATTTTCCAAAGAAATGCTTTCTTTAAAATACTCCATCATGGCCGCTGGACTACTGAGGCCATGGCTAGAATGGTCTTCGTATCGAACGCAGTCACTACATACTGGCTTAACACAGCTTCTGCAGTAGTGCTTAAACTGGAGAGAATGCTTTTTACAGGTTGAACTTTCGGGTTTTGTTTTACTGTGTTTATGTTTAGAGTCCATATGACATCCAAAGTGTAGTCTGCAAAGTACAGCATCACAGAATTGACAAGTACACACAGAATGTTTTTCACATTCTTCGCATTGTAACACAATATCTTGAGCCTCACACTTGTTGGAAACTTCTATGTGTACCAATGGTTCCATTTTCGGCTTTTGTTTCTTTGCCTCATATAAAAATTAATTTGTTTATGATTCTTTTTTTTTCTATATGAAAATATGTTAC
Source organism: Magallana ariakensis (assembly GCA_020458035.1). NCBI lineage: Eukaryota > Metazoa > Mollusca > Bivalvia > Ostreida > Ostreidae > Magallana > Magallana ariakensis. Next base: position 2,459,927 of record CM035815.1, on the reverse strand, counting down.
GTTCTACAAACCCAGGCTTCACTTTAATCTTATATCCCTTATTGTAGTCATTGTGTTAAGGTCCAATAGAAAATGAGAGTTATAGAGATAACATAAACACCAAAGTCACATGGTCTGAGTACTATATCTATCTGTTTAAACCAGGCTACGTGCATATTTATTGAAAAGATAAACACAATAGAGAGTAAGCGAGATGAGGTAATCATACAAAAATATTGTATCTTGTGTTGGAAATATTTATTGTGGATAAATAACTTATATGAACATTTGGAATTGCGAAAACGTTCAATTCTGCATGTATGAACCTTTTCGTGACGTCACAATGATTACCGCACGCGCTTATCGCCTGACGGCTGCATTATTGTAAGCATTAAAACACGGTTGTTATAATAATTTTAAACGATTTGCATTTTTTAAATGTAAATTTAACTAATAAACAGCAATGTTAAAAAGTAAACCGATGTAAGAACTTGGTTGGTGCGTGATCAAATCTTCTGAGAAGCCCTTCGGGCTTCATAGGATTTGATCACATGACCAGCCAAGTTCATATCCCGGTGAACTTTTAAACTTGCTGTTTATATCTTTATTGAAATAAAGTTTATATTACAACTCACATGATGAACAGAAAACAAAAAACTATATTTACAATTCATTGTGATAGTTAGAACCGACAGAACCATAGCCGCAATATGACAGGTAGCTGTTCCCATAAAAACAATTACATTAGGTGGCACGGGACAGTTTTTTTGGTACAATTCATTGTAGCCAGGGGATGTGTGTCTTCGGAACTCTGTAACTAGAATTTCCTCGGTTCCCATTCAGCACAAATTCCTTTAATCCACTTGTCATAGGGCCAATCACTAATTTCTTAAGAGAATTACTAGTCAAAACATGTAAAATTTACTGGATTTTATGAGATTTTGACCCTTTCATATTTTGCTAATTGTTCATGATTTTCCAGCTTTTTAGACCTCCCCCAGCTAATTCCCTGCAAAGGGTTGACCTTCCGTACCGTGTGCATGTTGCACCATCACATGTCAGAAACTTACCGGTGTATAGTTTACAATGTCCCATCCACCTACTTTTCGTGTTATTTTACCTCCCGTCTGTCACTTGCAATTTCACTGTGTAAAGTCAACACAACAGTCATAGCCGCGGTTTCGCATTTTACTTCCGATTCTCGTGTACCTAACATATGGGGCCTACATATTGCATGTCAATTTCAACAAGAGACATCCCTCTTACTAATGATAATCATTAAAAATAGTTTCATGAATTTTAGCAACATTCATAAGCCTTCAAGTACAGCAACTCTCAATTTTACAAAAATATTGACGGGTACTTTATTCGAAACTGTCCCTTGCTACCTTAAATACAGAAAAAAGAAAATATTTACCGATAAATAAAGAGGTTATACACTTCTAGACAAACACAGCATCACCATAGAGGGATATGCATTATACATACAATCATATAGGAATGCCGTATCAAAAACGTATAATAAAGGATAAGCATATCTTATAGCACCGTCCCATGGTGTCCCTCATTGACTCTTAGTTTTGTTTGCGGGGAATCAATGATTGTAAATTTTTAGCGTCACCGTAACCTACGAAATAATATTACCATGAAATGAATAATGACAGTACCAAACTGTCAACCATCTCAAAAATCCATAAAACGAAATACAAATTCAAAGCAGAGAAACCCGGACCTCTAAAAAGATAGAGGTAGGATGCTCAGGTGCCTAGGAGGACTGAGCATCCTCTGCTGACCGGTCACACCTGCCGTGTGCTCTTTGTCGTTATCGGGAAAAGACGGAAAAGTCCGTAGACAATTAGGTGATTAGTGATGGTCTTACAATTAGTATGAAAAATGTCAGTCAGCATGAGACCCAGTGGAAGATTGTATTTACTGACGAGGTCGTTGTATCGACCATAGAACTTACGAAAAGATGACTTCAAACGAGACTGTTGATAGTCCTGTTTTATAAACTTGTTTGTCAGTAGCTTACCTCGCTTTAGAAACTGTTCATACGAAGAATTTGTCCTTGCGTATCGAATTAACTGAGAGACAAAAACACCATATGCAGGTGGTGAAGGTATATTGCTACATAAGTAAGGAAAGTTAGCTATAGAAAAATTGAAGTCATCGCGTTTATCATAAAGTTTTGTTGTAGGTTACCATCAATGTCCATTTCCAGTAAAATATCCAAATATGAAACAGATGACGCTGACTCTGTGGTATCTGTTATTTAAGTTTACTGGTATACATCGAGTCGACGTAAGTATGGAAATCACAATTGTTAATTGATAATACGTCGTCGATATACCTAAATGTTGAGTTGAAGGCCACAGCGAGTGATTTATTTTTTTCACGTACAAGTTTTTTAGTACATTCTGCTTCATAAGAATACAAAAATAGGTCTGCTAACAATGGGGCACAATTGGTACCCATGGGAATTCCAACAGATTGTTGGAAGACTTGATTTCCAAAAACTACATAGATGTTGTCTATCAGAAACTCAAGCATCTTTTTAATGTCAACTTCAGAGTACTTGTGTGTGCAATCAGAATGGTTTTTAACGAAATAGTATTTTAGATTTCCAAGACAAGGTAAGCATTTTTACGACTTCCATTTTTATTGAAGAAACAACTGTCGATGATACAATAATTGGCTTACCCTTCACACAATATTGTTGTTACATTAATTGAAAACTATTTATTCATTTATTTATTAAAACTTTCTGCAAATCTTCAGCGTTACACAAGCCCCAAAGTGTAATGCGTTATGTATGCAGTCAGGAGAAACACAGATACAAGAAGACGAGAGTTTATATACAGCATTCAATGCACGATTCAGAATTTACAACTTTGTCATTTTAATGTTATTGTTATAAAATGTTGAATCGAAGAATGTTGTTCCCAATCAATTTCTTTAGTTTCTTTCTTTATCTTCTTCTCTTATTTATGTTAGTATTTATCTGGGTTTCGACGATAAACGACATAACTGATTTGATACCTTTTCCGATTTTAATTTTTTGTATTATTTTTCAATGTTGCTATCGTATGTATTTTCCCAGACTAATTTTTTTATTCGTTTTCATTTTATTCATTTTCATTTTTTCAACGAGTTGTATTTTCTTATCACGCCATTCAAAATTAAGCAGCCTCTGTGAATAATTTTGTACTTGATTTTAAAGTATCTATACTACTATATTAAAATAATAGACTCGAATTTTTGGGCTTTAATACCGAGAAATCGGAGAAGTACTGTCTTTTGTTTTATATATTTCAAACATCATTGGTACTTGAAGATTACCAATTTGTTTTTATTTTTCCTCAATCAAGCTTCGCTAATTAATAATCAACAAAAATTACTCTAAAAAATCCGGAAATCACCTGGATTTTTTGGATTTTACAATCTTGCGCATGCGCATTACATTCACGCTTAATCACGGGAGACTCTTTAGTTTATGTTTCCACAATATCACATTTGCATGGATAAACTCAGAAACGATAATACAAATACGTGTAAATTTTCATTGGAAATTTGCTATATATTATGTTCATCAGAGAAAATACGGAGATAACTCTAACTCAGTGCATTTAAATTGAAAAATCCCATTAGTTCCGAATGTCAACATGGTGTGAAAAAAAGTTGGTGAAAAAGTGTTGAATTCTTCATTAATATGAATTAAATTTTCAGATGAAAGGTATTTACAGCCTCAAAATGGTTTGTTATGAATAATTTGACTGTTATTTTCAATGCAGCTTCATTAATTTTCTCCAAGATCGTTTCGGAGCGATTCTGCAATTTTTTGCTACATTACGGGTACATTGGAGGCATTTTAAATGTGGGAAAGGCCTGTCCCGAGACAAAGTTAGATTATTCTAATTAAGCAGAGTGTAGTGAAATTATTAATAGCATTATTGTAGGCCTAAAGCTTGGTTATGTAAATGTCAACAATACGGTATGTCGATGTATCTATTTCGTAAATTTCCGATATCATATGCAATTTCAACCCGTGCACGCACGGGTCAGAGTCTAGTTCTTATAAAAAAAAAATCATCATCTTTGATAAGAACGTTGATATAGAAGATCTCCTTTTTCATCCAATACGGTTTACAAAAGCGATGTTTTTTCTTTTGTGTTACAATGGCTGACGTTAAATATTTCTACAAATGAGAATATACGCATAACTCCTATCCCACGTAGCAGTGTGTTTCAGTGAATATATTGAATAAATGTTGAAGATTAGATATAAACACATATATAGACATATAGATACACAACCAGTCTCTTAGCTAAGTTGGATAGTCTCGATTCTGGGAAAAGAAACTCGGAGCCGTTCGTACTGATAGAGCAACGAACAGGAATTTGTTTTAACAATGTTAAATTATTAATATGGCACAATTTATAAGATACAGTTCTTAGCTGTCACTTATATGATTATACCAGAACATTAAATTATTTTATTATACAGTATATTTTCAGGTGACAGTGAGAGTAGTGTGTCGTGGACTACTGAGTATATGTGGTATGTTCTTGTATGATTACCATGGATATTCGAAAGAATTGGTGTAGTGATATAACAAAGAATTTTATCAAATATCAGCCTAAATAAATATGTACCCTTTCTGTCTTGGAACTGTTCAGCACCTCATTTGCTCGGCAGAGAAGCACTAAACTTAACAGAACTGAATTTGATCGTTTTCGTATCAAGATCATTAAACTGATACAATATGCTTTGGCCCAGTATTATCGCTTTATGTGCCATCATCATGATTAACCAAATAAGGACAATTAGGGGTCCCTCTTAATTGACCTAAAGTATATACTTAATTAGTTCCTTTACTTTCAATTTGTATTTTTATGTCCATATTTGATTGGAAATTTTCAACACTTTTCTTTGTAATGTTAAAAATAATTGTATTTATTTGAAACTATCTCAGTTATGAGGAAATAAATAATGTATGAAAAAAAATGATCATTGTGACGTTAAAAAGTTAAAATAATTAATGATTAAATAACTTAATGACCAATGTGACGTCAAAAATATGACCTCTTGACCTATTAAAAAGAAAAGAACGTTCTTGTACGTCTGTAATTTCACTAAAATAAATGCATTTACCACTGTTAACATTTATCTTTAATACTTTAGATAAGGCCACAAATTATTTCTCATATCCAATAAAAAGGCAATATGTAAGTGGAATTTAAACGGTTGTACATTTTTACCACTGATCAAAAATCATAATTATCCGACTAAGACTACTTCATATATCTTATCACCACCAATTCCCTACTAGTCGAATGTTCCATCCATAGCTTCCCGTCTCTGTCGATATCCACGGCCCCTGGTCTTATAATCCTGGGCTCTGTCGTCAGGAATCCCAAAAACTCTCCATATTTATCCAGCAGGTGAATCTCGTTGTTAACTTTATCTGTGACCACAATGTTACACAAATGGTCGGTGGCCAAACTATAAGGTCGGAAAGATTTCTCGTTTTGGCCCCGGTACGAGAACTTCAAGACCCCAAACTGGTCAACAACAATGACGGAATGCAGTCCGTGGTCTGCTACACAGACGTCGCCATTCCTATTGCAGCACACAAAGCAAGGTTCCTTGTATAGTTGTTTGTCACCATTGTGCTCGATTTCCTGAACCAGTTTGTTATCGTTAATGTATCGCGCTATGATAGAACGATTTTTGCTGTACAGACAGACCAACATGTGGCCAGAGGGGGTAAATGTTATTCCTCGTGGTTCTAAATCATCAAAGTCTAGAACGGTGGTCATTAAGAGGCAATATAAGTTTTCATACTTATTAATTGTTCTTTTCTTTTTATCGATGAAATAGATAGAACATTTTGGAGAAATCGCCACCCTTTGACTCGTGCATTTCAGTTCATTAGTCTGAACAAGATCAAACTTTCCCAAATTGAATTGAAATTGATGTAACTGTTTATCTTTCCCAACAGTAAGAACTTTATTTAACTGCAGGCAGGAAAGGTCAAGTATATTTAAATTGGTACCGGAGGACTTTTGCAAAACATCAGGATGTTTCAGTAGGTTACTCTGCGATATTTGAAATTGTTTACGGCTTAAAGAGAGGGGAGCGGCTGTTTTTGCTGGATAATCGATATTACCAGAAGTATGCATAACTGTATTAGCATCGGGTACATACGGTTCCAGATAAATCAGGGTATGTGTGAAAGTATGCAAGAGTTGTTTCAAAAGACGTCAGGAGATCAAAAGCATCACTCCTCTGTAGAAATTTTGCGTTTTCTTCTAATGCGTTGTCTATTTTATCCATCCTTCGTTGAAAAAGATCCAAAAACATTTGAAGATGTTCTAATTGTTCTTTTTCATTGGTCTCCAGAATTTCATAGTAGTACTTTACCGCGATATCCACCTGTTCGTGCAGTTTACGTCCAAATTCGTTTACATTTTCTCTTGCTTTAGTATAGCTTTGGGCTAAGTCTGATCGCCTACTATCAATAAAATCCAGTATTGTTTTGTAAAAGGGTTTAATAACATTGTAAAGTTCTTCATTTTCTTTTGCAATTATTTCTTTATAAAAATCCAACATGGCCGTCGGGTCACTAAGACTATGATTAAAATGGTCTTCATATCGAACACAGTCACTACATATTGGCTTAACACAGCTTCTGTAGTAGTGATTAAACAAGAGGGAATGCTTTGTACAGGTCGAACTGTCAGGTTTTATCCTACAGAATTTATGTTTAGCGTCCATATGACTTCCAAAATGACGTCGGCAGAGTGCAGCATCACAAAATCGACACGTACAAACAGAAAAATCTGTACATTCATCACATTGTAAAACGAGATCTTGAGCCGAACACTCCATTTCCGGCTGGTGAACCTAAATCTTACAATAATTAATTCATATAAAGTAGTGTCCTTTCTTTGGGCAAAATAATATCTGTTTAAAAACCCAAGGTTTTATCTAATGGCCTTAATTGACGTAAATGTAACTGAGATTAATCCAAGTGAGATAAGATTAAAACAGGAAAGCATAAAGTTCAAAGTCCAATTGTATGAGTGGTAATCTGTTAGAACTATGTAATACATGTATGTATACCTTTATGAAAGACTGCAAACATTTAGAAAGAGATCCGTATAATTTATTTATACAACAAACGTATACTTCGGTTTGAGATATTTAGACTGGATGAGTTATTAAACATGTACCTTAACCAATTCTATCTTAAATTGCAGATAGTGAAAAACTACAATTCCAATGCAGAGCAGAAAATGATTTGCCGCATCTAAAATTAATGGTGGCAATTAACCATTGCTTTGAATGTACTGAAAGTTGTTATTTGCTATTTGTTCACATCAAGAAACGCAGAACGCTTTAAAATTGGAATGCAAACACCAAAAATGTAAAAAAAAATTACATATAAAAATCAAAAAACTGAAGTACTGACGGGAGGTTTTGATTTTATTATTTTATTTTAAAATCATTAAGTAACTTCGCAAGGCAAGAAGTTTCCAAGCTTGATTTGAATACACACATTTTTTAATATGAATTCTCGGTCCTTTCATACAAAAAAGCTTTAGATGGAAAACCCAAATGAATCGCGTGATGTGTAATATCTAAAAATAGAAATAACGCCTAGCAGAATATACGATGCATTATGCATCAGTACCAAAATATTTTTTGAAAACTGTATTCAAGCAATTTTTTAACGAACAAATAATAATATAAAGTATAGTTTACGACAGTACTGGTTCTATTTTTAGATTGGATAGTCTGCCCTTGATTCCAAACGCTACCGTTGTAGAAGTGGCGCTTTGGTTATCAATGTCTTATTGAACTCTGGTGAAAGAATACATATGACTACAAAAAGTATCTAAATTGTTCAAAATCTGACTATTTCCAAGGTATTCATAGATAAGTTTTCTTGAAAAAAAAACCAATGCTTTCCAAAACATTAAATCGAATTTATCGATTAATTTTAAGAACTAAGTCTTGTCAGCTGTGATGGTTTTTCTTTCGTGATTTGTGCTTAGGTCCAAACACCGTTTCACTTCCGTTTTGCCAGACTAATTGCATAGTAGAGGTGATTAAAATCAACTCCCAAAATGAGAAATAATAAGGTTTAATCATTTTTTTCAGAAACATACCTTCACTATCATATCTAAACATTCAGGGAGAGTGTATCGGCCTTTCGTCTAATTGAACTAACTGCCCCTCCCCATTTTGCTGCTTTGTAACAGTGTCCGTTAGACTGTGCATTGTCAAAAATATAATGCAGTACGCAATGTTGCAATAAGTACTCTTTTAAATCCAATTGATGCCAATTTGTTATTCTTTTGATCCCCTGATGTTAGCCACAATGAAACTATTTATTTATTATATGGTACAAAAATTTAAGATTGAGATGAAATGGGCATATATGCTATATCACCGACCTTTAACATTATTCAAAGGTGAAAGGGAGAGAACTTTAATTCACATCCTACACCTAAGTGTGTAGTACAATTTTTGTATTTCTTCACCGATGTACTTGTTACGTTAATAAATCATCCTTTTTGTATTTATGTTTTATGCCCCCAGGGGTCCATTCAAGTTAACTCTATCCTTTAACTCATTTACCCATTTTTGGAAAAGAAGGATAATGCATCTTTAATCACACTGGTCTTGAGTCAGTTATTGATTTAACAATATAACTTCAGAAATGACGTCTGCATACTGCATAGTACATTTACAAATCCTAGAACAATAATTTGTTGTTGACTCTAAATCTCACCCGTTTGGTGATCCATTATATATATATATATATATATATAACTGGGATAATATCACGATAGGGAAGTATAAAAGATCAAACATCTATTGGGCAGAGCATTGCTTTGCTTATCAGTAAAATTGGTTCATGAGAGTACGAGTTTACTGGGCATTGAAGAAAACACAAAATCCGCGTCATGACCCAATAAATTACAATTTTCATTTTTTTTTTTATTAAATAAGCAGAACTGTATGTAATGAAGTTTTAAGTAATATATCTTGTCTTGTATTTCAATCTAAAATAATTACACAGATAGAATATTGTATTTTTCACTGCTGTACACTTAATGGCAGATCACTCTTACAACCTAAAGAAGTATAAAATAGTGCCGGGTGTATATCAAACCTACGATGTCGATATCGTACACAATAGTTTGAAAATATCGATATCGAACCTGATCGTTGCATAACATTTATCTCGAGATCAAAGATATCGTACACAAAATGACAACATGGACATCAATGACAAACCCTGAAGAAGTTAGCATTACATTTATGATATTGATATCGACAATATCTTACACAATATGATGATATCGACATCGATCATTTGTATTTGCCTATTTGATGAAGGCAAATTGATATAGATATGATATCGCTACAAATACTAGTAATGATCATGGACTTTCACAATGGTGAAATGATATCGATACGATATCGTCTATATCGATACATATTATAGATTTGTAGAGTACAGCTGTGCAGTGTTTCTACAGCTGAAGTTGTTGACATTTGCAAATCAATACTGATACGATATCGTCGATTTCGATATCGGTATAAGTAAAGACACCTTACATGTACCTACAACGTCCCAATAGCCACATATGTTGACATTCGCAAATCAATATCACCAACGTAAGGCAACATTGTTGCAAATAACGTTTTAAATAATGGGAATGGTGTTTGACGATGGTGACAAGATATTGATACGATATCTTCGATACTACATCGTGTCTTTCACATAATTCCAGTCATGCTATATTTCTATGGATTGAGAAACATTCATGAGTATAAAGGGTATTGAGAATTTTGCCAATTTAAAACCGTTATCCTGATAGTGTGGCGGAAAAATATAGAGCAGGAATTGACATTCACGAACAATAAGGTTTGGTTGTATTCAAAGGTGTCCAAAATAATCCAAATCACACCAGGAAAACAATATTTTTAAGATCTCTTTGCGATTTGTAATGATTTTGTCAACAATGCAAATAAACACATGGTAAATCAACTCAAAGAAGAAACAAAATGGACTCTATATCTTTACACTAGTAACTGCTTATTGGTATTTATGACATATGAAAGGAATTACTCATTAAAAGAAACGCAATTTTTAAGGTTTTAAAGACAAACATTGCGGTGATCATGATACAACCAGATAAAGATTTTTTTTTTATATTAGCACAATCTTTGAATGTGCAAGTTTATATTTTTCTAATCAATAATTTTACAACATAAAACAATATCCTAATCAAATGAATAGTGTTTTGGAGATAAAATGCAAGTTCTCCTTAATTTGTTTTTCGTTTACAGTGCCCATGGAATGGAAGAAGATATCTAGAACACTTATTGTATTCATACAAATATTTTTGTACTGAAATATGTGAATATAAATTCACCTTTTGCTTACAATATCATGTTTCCGTGTTGTAATCCAAATGTTTCGTTTGTGCATTTATAGAATAGATAACTTATTGCTTTTTTAGTTTTAAGACAGAATGACTACAGTTATATATCTAAAACTAAAAATAAATAAAAAGAGTAAAAGAAATTATGCAGTTTTCTATGCGAATTTTGTATTTGAAACCTTATCAAATTTTTGTTGATTGTGAAATTACGTGGAAAAAGTTTACACAGAAGTTAACGTTCTCGCTTATCTGTATGTTCATATATAAAACACATTTTCATGAAAATAATTCATTTTTAATAGCCCAAACTATTTCTTATATATAATAAATAAGCAAAGTATAGGTGAAATTTTAACGGTTGTACATTTTTTGCCACTGATCATTAAACAAAAGTCGCTGATTTAGACTACTTCAGATATCTTATCACGACCAATTCCCCACAAGTCGAGTGTTCCATCCACAGCTTCCCTTCTCTGTCGATATCTGCGGCCCCTGGTCTTATAATACTGGGCTCTGTCGTCAGGAATCCCAAAAACTCTCCATATTTATCCAGCAGGTGAATCTCGTGGTTAACGTTGTCTGTGATCACAATGTTACACAAATAGTCGGTGGCCAAACTATAAGGTCGGAAAGATTTTTCGTTTTGGCCCCGGTACGAGAACTGGAAGACCCCAAACTTGTCAACAACAATGACGGCATTTTGTCCATGGTCTGCTACACAAACGTCGCCATTCCTATTGCAGCAGACAAAGCAAGGTTCTTTGTACAGTGGGTTGTCACCATTGTGCTCGATTTCCTGAACCAGTTTGTTATCGTTAATGTATCGCGCTATGACAGAACGTTTTTTGCTGTACAGACAGACCAACAAGTGGCCAGAGGGGGTAAATGTTATCCCTCGTGGTTCTAAATCATCAAAGTCTAGAACGTTTATCAGTATGTGGCAGTATAAGTTTCCATACTTCTTTATTGATCTTTTCATTGAATCGCTGAAATAGATCGAATCATTCGGAGAAATGGTCACGTACTGACCCCTGCATTCCAGCTCATTAGTCTGAACAAGATAGAATTTTCCCCATTTGAACTGAAGCTGTTTGAACTGTTTATTTTTTCCAACAGTGAGAACTCCATCAGACTGTAGGCATGAAAGGTCTAGTATATTTAAATTGGAACTGGAGGACTTGTGTAAAGGATGTTTCAACAGCTGGCTTTGTGATAACTGAAAATGTTTACATTTTAAAGAAAGTGGAACATCTGTTCTTGAAATATAACTAATATCACCAGCAATATGCAAAAGTGTCTTAAAATCGGGCACACTCGGTTGGAACACTGGGATATTGAATTCAGATAATTCAGGATAAGTGGGAAAGTCCGCAAGAGTAGATTTAAAATACGCCAAGAGATCAAAAGGGTCATTCCTCTGTAGCAATTGTGCATTGTCTTCCAAATTCTTCTCGATTTCTTCAATCCTTCGTTGAAAAACGTTCAAATCAAATTGAAATTTTTCTAATTGTTCTTTTTCATTGGCCTTCAAAATTTCATAGTAGTGCATTACAGCAATATCCACCTGTTCGTGAAGTTTACTTCCAAATTCTTTTAGATTTTCTCTTGCTTTAGTAATGCTTTTGTCTAACTCTGATCGTCTCTTATCAATAAATTCCAGTATTGTTTTGTAAAAAGGTTTAATAACATTGTTAAGTTCCTCATTTTCTATGACAATGTTCTCTTTATAAAAATCCAACATAGCCGTTGGGTCACTAAGGCCATGGTTAGAATGATCTTCGTATCGCATGCAGTCACCACATATCGGCTTAACACAGCTTCTGCAGTAGTGCTTAAACAAGAGGGAATGCTTTGTACAGGTCGAATTGTTTTTAGTTTTACATAATTTATGTTTAGCGTCCATATGATTTCCGAAATGTTCCCTGCAAAGTGCGACATCACAGATTCGACACGTACACACAGAAGTTTCTTCACAGTTCTCGCATTTTAACACGAAATCTTGAGCTGAGCGTTCTGGATCCATTTTCGACTGGTGACTCTAAATCTCATTAATTAATTGAAGTTATATTGTGTATCCTTTCTCTACGCTCTAATATAAACCTGTTTACGAACGCCAGGGCCAATTTTCATTTTTATCTAATTATCTCAACCTTTGTGAAAGTTGATGAGGCTAATCTAACAAAGTGAGATAAGATTATTACAGGTAAGCATAACATTCAAAGTCCAATGGTCTGTTTATTATGTTTATCTGTTAAAACCAGGTTACACGCTCATCGAAGAGACTGCAAGCATTTAGAGAGTAAGGGAGGTTATCAGATAACAACTTTGTACCCCTGTTGGAAAATTTATTTTTGATGAATGATTATTTAAACTATATTAATTGTACTAGCATTGTTCAAACAGAACTAAGCCAATATCGTGCATCTCCTTAGCATAAGAGGATAATATATAAAATAGCTAATTGCATTCATTTACCAATTACAATTACAATTTTGTGATACCTTAAAATTACTCGATATTTTTATATTAGAATGTGTTTTATATTAAATACTAGTATTGCAATTTTTTAATTATAATATCAAAATTCAAACATTTCTTAATCAGTTAAGAGCTAGGGCAATGTTGGGAACTGCTATTTTCCTTCTATATCCACCTGATAGAGTCTTTTTTGTGTTGAACACTAATATACTGAAGTCCGTTAGATCAATATAGGGCTTGAAATATCTGATCTGCACGTGGTAAGCTGTAATCGTCACTGACAGTCCTCAAGTGTAGAAATGGAAAGTCTGTACAAATTATAAGCCTGTTATTTGATAACTTTCCTAACAAGAACTGTATAATTATGTTTGATGCTAAGGGCGTTTAAAATATTCGAATGACTCGTGCATCCAACTTAAGGAGGTTGGTACCTGAAATAATAGTAATGTCAATCATCCGAAAACCACTTGGATATAAAGATGGGGACCTACAATGTTCATTTATTTTATTTGTGACCCATGTCACATGCCATTTTTGGGAAATATAAGGCCCCAAACAGAAATGATAATTTTCCTGAAATTTTTGCTAAAATTTGACATAGAAATTGATAATTTGAAGAAACAAACAAATATTTATACATGTAGTTTGAACTATTATTAAGCTATGATTTTAATACAGTATGAAGTTGAACACATGTAGTGACTATAAAAGTAAAATCTAAGTCAAAGTTTAAAAATTCTTCCTTTACTGGTGGATTCAAATGCAAGTACATAATGAACACAACAACAGATGTTACAACATTTTGGAGTAATCAAATTATAACGCAAATTAAAAAAATTATAGTAATATCTTCTTTCCAAAACTTTGCATACAAATAGACATGGTCACATTTCAAAAATTTGAGATATAGCATGAAATAAGCTAATTGTAGGCCAAAATTGGAGTTAATTTTTTCTTAACTTCTATGAAATATAAGCTAAATATGCCAAAACATATCGATAGAAATATCAAAATATTGTTTAAATATGTTTTTTAGAACATCACGAATATATCGTAATACACAAACTATCTAGAAGTTTGGTCTGCGCTGAAAATTAGGAAGCTAAAGTAACAGTACTATAAAACTAGTGAGATATGAAAATTGTTCATTTCCTTCTTGAAAACCTTCCGCCAAAAAATATAGTACCTTACTAAACTCTGTAAAATTGTAGAGTTTTTTAAAAACAATTTTACTTAATATAGTTTATTTGGCATTGTAAAATATAAATATACTACTAGAATTAATATGTGATGCAGAATTTTCAGACTAGAGGTGACCCAAAATGGCTACTCAAAACCTAAGGAGCGAACCTCTTTAAAAGCTGTAAGTGATTTCTTACTTCCTCATACATACTTGGTGGTATCTTCCGATATCTCTGTTTACAAGGACGTTTATCTATAAGATATCTCCTGTGTTTGATGGGGGATGAGAATCCAATGTCTACGTCATTTTGGAAAATGTTCAGCAAATCCCGTCCTTGTTGAATTCATATTGATTCTTACTTTGTGTAACACCTGTTTCATCTCCAGATTCTGTATTATTCATAACATATATTTTCTCAACGTTGACTGTCAACATCTCCCATGCATACATGTATAATTATGACCTTTGGTCGAACAATGATACGTTTCTGTTAGTGATATTCGAAACTACAATAGGAATCCCCCCCCCAATCTTTGTAGTAGCCAATGCGCTATATCCAAACCCTTGTTCAGTTGCCAACTCTGTAAACTGTACCTGTGTATCCTGTATATGGTAGATTTTTACCATCAGCACATTCTATCTCAATATTGGTGCCTAATGATTTGATATCTTTTCTCGTAATAACGAGATCTTTTCACCTAATTATGAGATAATTAACTCGTATTAACGAGATCTTTTGTCGTAATAACGAGATCTTTTCTCGTAATAACGAGATCTTTTCACCTAATTACGAGATAATTAACTCGTAATAACGAGATCTTTTCTCGCAATTACGAGATATTTTCTCGTAATAACGAGATAATTAACTCGTAATAACGAGATCTTTTGTCGTAATAACGAGATAATTAACTCGTAATAACGAGATCTTTTGTCGAAATAGCGAGATCTTTTCTCGTAATTACGAGATCTTTTCTCGTAATAACGAGATAATTAACTCGTAATAACGAGATCTTTTCTCGTAATTACGAGATAAAAATATTTTTAATGTGGCCCTATTCGTCTTTCGTATATATTAATGTAGATTAAAGTATATAATAATAAAAATACTTTCACCGATTTATAATTTTCAAATTTTACAATATTTAACCACAAAATGCGTATTTTAAAATTTTTGGAAATGTTATTAATTATAAAATCACCGGCGGGATTCGAACTCATGATTTACAGGTCCGTAGTGTAATATCCAACCCACTACACTACGTTGTTAGATCACACTATTGGGAAAGAAACTATTTATAAAATTATACTGTTTATTTCGATAAATAATACATCACAAAATGAAGGTGTCCCATACTACCTTAAATATTTACTTATACGGAGTACTTTCTCTTTGTAATTCATAGCTCAAAGAAAATCACGGATTGCTCGAAATGAAGTCAGACTTAAATTTGCATACATGAAGAATTTGCTAAATCCTCTACTGAACGTACTGTTGTACATTAACAATAACTTAGTTATATTACCGGTACTTATTCTTTACGATAATTTTAATAATTCATTAAAAGAAAAATGTAAATATAGACAATAAAATGCTTTCTCGGATGATTCATGCGAGTTATGAAGGTAGATCATTGCAGAAAAGATCTTACCTTTTTCTCCGATTCTATGGTTATTGTTACACAGGTGAGCGATGTGGCCCATGGGCCTCTTGATAAAAAATTTTATATATCAAAAAATATATATCGAGGATGCGCAATATACGCGGTATGCAAACGTATAGAAATGACGTAAAAATCATTAATGAAGATTAGTAAAAATTATTAATGAAGATTAGTAAATCATACATCATCTACATGTACTTAACCATGTTAAAGGGGCATGGTCACGATTTTGGTCAAAATCTATTTTTCTGTTTTTATTTTTTATAATGCTTTAGGAATGCATTTCTAATGATGAAATGCAATTTGAGAGTCAGTCGTTGAGTTATAAGCAAGATACAGGGCTCTCAATTCTTTGTCATGTAAACAAGGCTCGTGCCCTGTTTTTGTTTACATTGGTTCAATATACCAGTAAAAATTCTTTTTCAAGCTGATTTGTCTATCTTTTTATTCATTTTAAGCATAAATAAACAGTTCCTTACGTTTAACACATTCATTTTAGGTCTAAAACTGGAATTTTCACTTCAACATTCAAAATGTAAACAAAGGCTTTGTTTACATAGCAAAGAATTGTAAGCTCTGTAACTCGCTTATAACTCAACGAATGACACTCAGATTTTGGTTGCCTATTTAAAATGCCTTACTGAAGCATTGTAAACATTAAAATCGTAATAATAATTTTTGACCAAAATCGTGACCATGCCCCTTTAATTTTTCAATCCATTTTCATGACATGGACGATATACCGGTACACTAGACGCTAGGAATGATGTCAAGCCGCCAGTCTGTTGAGACACGTATATCGTATATCACTGTCCTTCGACATCATTCAATGGTTTAAGGGAGATAACTTTTATTTACATCAACAGTCATGAGTGTAGTACTAATTGTTTCTAGTGTTACGTTTACAAATCATGCTCGTTGTCTGTTTGCTATGGCCCTTTTGGGCCATCATTGGCAAATAAACTTTCTTTAACTCATTTACACTTATCTTTTCAATCCCATTGTAAAAAAAAATGCATTTTAAATTATAACTTCTAAAGGAACTTTATGTAAATTTTTTTTTTCAAAAATCAATAAGACAATTAATAGATTGATATTCATTTGAATAATTTTTTATACAGATAATTTAAAATTTTTAAATATTCTGTATTTATGTCATAAATGTGATGAAAATCTATAGGTAATTAGAGTTGATGTCCGTCAGCTAAAGCTAATAGTCAAAATGTAAGTATAAGATGAAATCAAAGTCAAAAGGAGAGATATTGGCTTTAATAAATAGCTTTACATGTAGGAATATTAGTTCCATTGCAAACAAGTCTACATAATTAATGTTGAACACTTTAAATCAGATCTGTAAATCTTTAATAAGAACATTAACGCAAGTTGTAACATGGCCAGCAGGCAGCTCTAGTTGATAGGCATTCCTATTCATGTTTTATGCATTCCTTTAATTTGATACTTAATACTTCACAGAACTGTGATCAATCTGGAATGTTGTACAGATAACTCTGGAATGTTGTACAGATAACTCTGGAATGATAGTCTATACCATAGTGTGGTTCTACACACACAATGCAGAGGAAGCGTTATTTACTTTCAAATAGGTACATTATGACACAATATTCATACAATGGCTTGGTCGACGGTCAATGCGGTGGGACTAACTATAAGTACAAATCCATGGAATGTATAAAATATCTGACCTCTGGAGGCTCTGTATCGACTCACACAGTGACCAGCATTCACACAACACTCTAAATCTTAGAATGTTTCAGGTCTCACCTTACTTTGGTCACATATAAGGGATTATCTCCCTTGCATTACATTTATATAATTATACGCTAGGACATTGCACTTGATTGAGGAGACAGTTGTTCCAGTATATTGGATTTTTTTTTTGTGCACTTAATGACCCTGTATATAACAATTGATTCATTAAAGATGAGTGACATCTGGATATCTATTAATGCTTGTAGTAAGAACATACAGATCTCCATACAAGGTAAATAATAGTAAGTACAGTTGAACTTCAGGTAGACAGATACAGTACAAATCATATCAAAGACATTGCAAATTACATTTTATGGAAGATTGCACTAGGTATAACAGTAGCGCTATTGCACACAGTTTCTTCATGAGACAACAGATGAATGGATTTCCCTCCATAGAAGACTTGGGAGTGGATTTCACTGCAGATATTTATAGATCTTGAAGCAATGGTTGCCGGAATCAGCCACAGCAACATAGCCATCACTGGTGACCGCCAACCCCTGGGGCCCATAGAGGGGGTCTGCTGCTGTGTTTACAAAGGACAGGAAGGAGCCACTGCTGTCAAACACCTGTCAATACACAAAGACATTGGGGAAATCTGGAGACAAGTCAAACACATCATAACATTTGCTAAATCAATTAATATCTGAACCATAATCTTTGTTTACACTTTAATTTCTAAACTTAACATAAAACATCTATAGGATTAAAGCATTAAAGAATCTCTCCTATAAATATGTACCTGTATCCTTGAATTGCCCCAATCAGCCACCAGTATATTCCCTTTCTGATCTACCGCCACCCCTGTGGGAGCGTTAAACTGGCCATTGCCTTCTCCATTGGAGCCAAACGTGAAGAGGAAGTTTCCCTCGCTGTCAAACACTTTGATGCAGTGATTGTGGAAATCTGACACAATGATGT
Organism: Magallana ariakensis; assembly: GCA_020458035.1. NCBI lineage: Eukaryota > Metazoa > Mollusca > Bivalvia > Ostreida > Ostreidae > Magallana > Magallana ariakensis. Next base: position 2,441,471 of record CM035815.1, on the reverse strand, counting down.
CATTGTTGGCATTAATGGCCACATAATGGGGTCCAGCAAACTGCCAGTCATGGTTACCACGCGATCCAAACTTGGAGATGAGTTTTCCATTGGACTGGAATATAAATATACAGCTCCCCTTGTTGTCTATAACAATGATGTGGCCATTTTTATCCACAGCCACTCCTTTGGGTCCCAGCAGTTTACCGGTACCAATCTTATTCATGTACTTTCCCTCCGGGGAGAAGACGCTGATCCATTTGTTGTCATAGTCGGCCACCAGGTAGTTACCATTGAGGGTCGAGGCTATCCCCGTTGGTCGCTGCATCTTACCTGCTACTCGACCTGGGGACCCAAACTTCAGCTTGCATTCTCCATTAGTGTTGAAAACTTGCACAGTTTGATTGTTACTGTCGGCTATAATGATTTTGTCACCTACTACATGCAGACCCTGAGGATTGGAGAACTCGCCTTTGTTTCGGCCCTTCTCTCCCACCCTTATCACCAGGTCATCCTCTATGGCATTGCTTCTTCTGTTGGACCCGTGTGACCTTGAACTTGGAGGTCGCTTGGTGCCTTTCTGCTTCACATTGAGAGTCCTCGGAATCTTAGAGTTGTTGAAATGGTCAGCTTCCTCTCCAGCATTTATGGCCTTAAACTTGAATGGTGAGCCTTTGATGTGATGGCCATAGAGTTTAATTTCCAGAGAATAAGTACCCGCTTTTTCCACTGTGTAGGTCACCTCGTAGGTGCCATTCTGTTTGTCCATCACAAACGGATTGCTAACCATGTCATCTTCGTCTCTGATTTCTGCTGACAGAGAGGCGTACCCGACCCGCACAAGTTCTCCCTTCCTGTCCTTGGATATCACAGTTATAGAGGTCGCTTTCCCTGGGTAACACATCTTCAGCCCTTCCCCTGAGGCAGTGCTCTCAAAAGCCACAGCACTGTTTGTCTGTACAGCCCCTACACTGGAGAGCGACTTCCTCAGCGTCTGGCAGTGAGTATGATCAAAGACTAGACACTCGTTTTCCTCTGGCTGATACTGTAACTTCAGAGCTCCCAACTCCTTCAGCTTTTCTGACATTTCGGTTTTTATAAGCAGGATCTCGGTTTCACTTCCATGTTTCAAGGTCTCTTCAGTGAAATCACAACAGTTTGTTATTTTACTGAGAATACTTTCCAGTGTCTCTTTCTGTTCGGAGAGAATTTGGTGTTTGCGATTGTAGATAGTTTGAAGTTCTGCCAGTAATGCTGTTTTTCTGACTTGTAGCATGTTACTGAGTTCATCGAAAGCACTGAGTATTTTTTCCTCTGCGGACTTGTTCTCTAGGTCCAGAGAGCCCACCACATCGTTCACCAGGTTAATGGAGTCCTCCAGACAGGGCACCTGCTCCCTGGCCCCAGACACCAGCGTGTGTAGGAGAATCTTTTGTTCCTGGATTGCATCAAACAGGGGCACAGTTTTATGTCCTATATGTTCCACAGAAGTGCAGTCCCCACAGACTGCTGTCTCACAAGCGATACAGTAGAACCGTAACGCATTCCCATCATGGCTGGGACACACTAAAGTTGTATCAACCTCACTTTCAGAATTCCCAGAAATGTCCGACAGGGCTACGACATTGTGTTCTTTGGTTTGATCTAAAGCTTGGTGAATACTTGTACAGCTGGTACACAGAAACTCGGCACAGTCCATACATTTGGTGGAGGGCTTTGCCTGCTCCCGGCTACAAGTTCTACAAATGTTTGGCTGGTCCACCACCTCCATTAGATTGGTTATAAAAAAGTTTGTCTGTAGAGCTGAAACACCTTGCACTGGTAGAATGGACTGCTGTCTGCAGATTGGACACGTTACCGAGAGACTCTCAGCAGGAATGTAGTTGGCTAGACACTTCTGGCAGAAGGTGTGGAGACAGGGCAGGACCTTGGGAGCCTTGTAGCGCTCCAGACATATCCCACAATTCAGCAGCTGCCGGTCGATCTGTCGTACAACAGGAATGGAGTCCGCCATGGCATAGAAATCCCCGCCATCAAAGGCAACCTGAAATCAACAACCACAAAAGATGAACATGTCAACTTTAATGTGAGAGACTTCATAAGATCCATCACCTTAAACTCCTCTACAACATGTATTACCAGAGCGGATTCTCAATCCATGTTCAAACAAGGCCTTTGTCATAAACGTAGGACAAAATATTTCATCAATTACCAATTATTGGAAACATCTATCAATTGAAAAATTTTAAAATCATACACCACATAAATTTCATTTCTTTGTACAAATTTGATTCATGATGTCTAATGACTCATAATACAGGGAGTTCATACTTTGTACTAAGTGAAGATAAAACTTTTGAGAATTGTTAGAACAGTGACAAGATGAACAGTATCTTCCTTTTTATTACTTACAAACTTCTCAATATGGACCGACCTGATACAAAACTGAGACAGACAGATCCTCCAAGACTTCACTTATTGTTAACATTATACCTCCCACTTAAATATAGCCAAAATAAATTATAAAAAATGTTTTTAGTAACCTTTAAATCTATAAAACAAGATTAAAAATACTTTAAATTTTTCTGTACCATCCTGATAAAGTCTACCTCAAATAGCACTCAGATTCAAGTGTGTATTATCATTTCTACAAAAGAAATGCTCAAAATTGGTAATGGGATGTTTCAATTTGATTAGATCACACAGTTCTCAATTCAGATTATGAAATCTTGTGAAATATGCAGAGAAATCAAATCAACATAGGTGAGTTGTATAATGTTCCTAAATGTGATACTTTAAACAGTAAGGTTGAGGATCAATTTGAATGCAATTTGCAGAGAGTGCATAATCCTCGGAACTTTGTACATGGTGCGAGGTGAATACCGTCCATTAATTTCCCTGTCCATTGTGTAACTACACAAAAGGGGCCCTGGAAAGCTTTTCATCTTGACATGCATGCACAGTCGTAAAACATTTGGTATCTGAGAAATCCTGACAAACGTCTAGGACTTGTTCTATAATTCTCTTCGTTCTTTCTTAACCACAGAGAAATTACAAAAAATAATCCTGTTATCAATCTTATTAAATATTTCTTAACATTTAATTAAATCTAGAGTTTCTGGCATGAGACTTATCATAGCATTTGTTCTGTAATATTTCTTTTGATATTTTTTAAACATTTCATATAAAAAATACCCCTATTTTAAATGTGTGCTTTGTTGGTAGTATCACAAATATAGAAACTGAAAAGGTATTAAGTCAAGTTGTGAATGCAGCCAAACAGTCATATGGACAATGTTAATTCTTTAAGTTAAAAGAAAAATATTTCTTTTATCCATTAAAACTTTAAATTATTACAACAGAAAACTTTATAATGAATTAGCCAAGTGTTTGTTTTGATTATATCACACGATGGTCTGATAATTGGATCACACCACACAAACATTTAGGTCGCAGTGCACAGCGGGTCCCTCCAAGTGGTCCCCGACTGGAGTGTGTACAGTCTGATAAGTCAGGATTCCATTTATCACCACCTGTCAATCACACAGATATGACGGGTCTGACTGCCGCTGTGTGACCCCAGTCTGAGGTCAAGTCTCCCAGCCTCTCATTACGGTTTCACTGTCCATAGTCCGTTACTGAGAGACCTAATGAAGACCCAATTCAATTCCTACCATCATTTGCTACCTATAGCCTACCATCCCTTGTTAATGACAGACCTAATGTAGACCTAATTAATGTAGACCTAATTCAATTCTTAATATCCCTTGTTACTTATAGGCCAAATGTAGAACCTTATTATATCCCAAACATCCAGTATTACAGATAGAGCTAACAGATGTAGACCTAATTCAATTCCAACCATTCCTTGCTACTTGTAGACCTAATTAATTGTCAAGTTTCCCATTATTTTTACAATTCATTTACAGCCTTCATTGTGTGTTATTAATAGTTTTGTGACAAGATAATGAAAAATATCACTAACAATCACTAGGCCTTGAAAATAAATAAATCCTTTAGAAACAAAATGTTTTTTTTTTCAATACAGGTATTTCTGTTATCTAGGCTATTTCTTTTGCCTTTTAATCAAAAGTCGAAAAAAAGAATATTTGTCTAAAATTCTTTCTAACTATGAAACTCTAGGTTCGCCATTAGCTCACAGACCATGTTTATAAACCCATCCATCAATACTATAGTCATTTGATCCTTAAATGTTATATTATTAATTCATAACAATTTCTGGAATGTTGTGTTCCCTCTAAAATTTCCTTTCTGATGGTTATTTCACATTTTTGCATTTCATGAATAAATGACATACAAACTTTGACTACCCTACTGGTCAAAGCCCTCTGCTGATATGGGGAAATGAAAGTTCAATTCATAACTCCGCTGTAGAATTATTTCTGAGAGGTGGACAAAACACAAGGTTCCACAACAAATCCAGCTGTACTTATGTCTTAAACAAACCCTGTCAGCCGCCACAAAGAGCGGTTTGACACTCTTAATAAAATGTGTGGCTACCAAGTGCCATGGCTCTGCGAATGTCAATTCTAATTTTCCACTCCCATTGTTAGGTACGTACAAGTAGAAATTCATTTCTCTCTCGCAAACAGGACAAAAACTAACAAAAATTACTACTATTGACAGAAAATTGAGACTTACTAAAAGTAATTAAATTTGTTGGTGTATTAACTTCAAATATTTAAGAATCCAATAATTTAAATGCCTTGCATTATTACAAACTGACCTTGAAATTCTTTACAGTATGCATGCATAATTATAAATCAAATTACATTTATATCAACTAAAATCTAAATTTCAGATTCCTTGGAAAATAATATCAAAATTAAAAACAAAATAAACAGTTTTAACTTGGCATTCTGTTCAATTTTAATGCATCTTTAGACAGTTATTTCATTTTTGTTTATAACTAAGTTCCTTTCTAATAGAAAGGACACATTACTAGCATTACTTTGAAAATATTTAATGCATTGCAATGCATTACCATAATTACATTTAGCATTACCCCAAGCCTGCTTTCTATTAAGTGCAAGTGTTTATTTCTTTATCTTTTATGAAAAATACCAGATAAGTCCAAATGATTTTATTAAAACTGCATAATGCTACATTTTAAATATATCATAATGTTTTAATTGAGTGAACTTTCAGACTCAAATACTGGGGTTATTTGAAAACAAAAGTTTGTTTTTTAAAGCTAATTTTATAAATCAAATTTTTAGAAAAAATGAAAATGACTACAAGCCAATAAATTGAGTAACAAAAACCCCTTCCTACTGACAAGGTTTCTACATTGTGTTAGAATGAATACCTGATGGTGAAGGAGGTAGAAATTATTGACTTCACTTCTCCAGTGTTCAATATCCATGTCCATTGAAGCTCCGAGTTAGGTGGACAATTAAATGTAGTCCCTTTCCTTGATGTAGTCACTTGTTAACACTGAATGCATGCAGCTAGATGTGTTCTCTGCTGTCACTAGCTATATTACGGTCCACACCTCATGTTTTAATGATTTGAGTGTCCATTTCATTGTAACCCATCAATCTTTCTGATAAATGAATAATTCCTTAAAACTTTCAAATTGCTTAAGAAATTAAAAATCCAGGTTTTCTAATTAAGGCAAGTTAAAAATCAAAAAGAAGATTCAGCAAATTCCAACATTAACATCAAAATCATTCACTGTAAGAACATGAATCAGGGCACTCAATGAAAATAGAAAGATCCAGGATCAAAGTTGAAGTTGGCCTTCCTTCTTATTGAACAATGACAAAACTATAATGAACTCCCATTGGAGAACCAGAGGGACACACTTGAGAGAGTGACCGTTGGACAGGTGATAAATTCAGCACCTATTGAACAACAGTGGCCAGTCTTGTTCCAATAGATCATAGTCTTTCACACTGAGCCTGTCTCTTTAAACCCCTTGTATATCTCTCAGAATCTCGCTTCTGACTGGTTAAAGCTTTGATGGTCCTCCCATTAACTCAGATTTATAATTGGAGATGTCATATCATAAAGTTTACATTTTTTATTAGGGTTGTATTTCTCACTTTATTAATGACTACAGTAAACAACATGCAGAATAAAATTACTCCGTAGTAAATAGTTAGGACTGAACTTTTTATTACTTAGGATGTCTATACTAGTCACTTTGTAACTACATGTACTATTATGAATATTATATTAGCACATTATCATGCTAATTGGTAAGATTTTAATGTTTTAATAAATTCTTGTTTAAAATTGCAATCTTCAACTTAATTACACTTTTGAAAGAAACACAAAGTAGGAATTTTTAGTTTTGACTTCCCAAGAGATGACTAAAAAGATTACATAAAGTTGCATATTAACGCTGAGGGGTCACTTCCAGTCAATGGACATGTTTACATAAAGGTTCAGGCCGGGCCAATCAACAGATGAATGGGTTGTATAAGTTCCAGTTACAGGGTGTTGGTGTTGTTATAACATTTCACACCCCGATTATTAGCGGTTGATTTCATGCTGTAACTGGCGAGCACACCTAATCACTGAGCACTGACCACAATTCCGTTACAAACATGGCCATTGTCCAGGTAATGCCGTTATTAACTGAAAGTTCAACAGTGGAAGTTTAGGTAATCGCCTCTCTCTGAACCTTTGAGGTGACTACTGCCATTATTATATATCTTCCATGTAAAATTAAGTTAAAACTGGTCAATAATGATACCTGTAATCTGTAATAAATATGACCTTATATAGGACTTTATCAATTATTTTCAAGATAAAACTTGTTTGTTGATATCTTAATATTAGAGATGATTAAAATTAAAAGGAATTAAATTTTCACCTTTGGTAGGTCATGAATTACTTTCATATTAAGAATTTTTATGACTTGTAAATAATCATAAAAATTTGATTAATATGAAACTTTTGACTATTTTGCTTTTAAAATTTCACTCCACAGTTCTTTAATTTGCAATTAAAGAATATCACATAAATATATAAATAAACAGGGAACATTTTGATACGATTAAAACTTTAATAGGCATCAAATTCTTAAAAGCATTATAGTCAACACCATTACCTTGACCGCAGACACTGAGAAGACAATCTCGGGGTGAAAAGTTTGAGAATTTCGGGTATTGGGCACGGAGAGCACTAATGAACGAAAAAATCTTGTCATATCCATTAAAACAACCTGCCGAGACAAAGTGTGATCAAAACAAAAACATCTCTAACCATTAATACTGTCCATAAATATGCCCCGATAGAACCTGTACAAAAGTACTCTTAGTCTACCAGAACTTATATCAAAACACCGAGTGCAGTGACACGCCTTCCCTTTGGTTCATTCTCGGTCTGCGTTTCTGGGTATTGTTGTAAGATTATGAGGATTATTTTTTATTTGTTTAGAAGACCATTACTACTATACAAGATTCCATATTCATCCGCACACTTAGTGCAGTCTTTGTGACAGACAACACATGCAGTGAATTCTAATGGTCCTACAGTGTGACCTAATGTCCAGGAATTATTGTGTTTTAACAGCCTTATCACCTCCAGTGCTGACTTTTTCATGTTTTATCTCAATAATGTGACAGATAATGGTATCTAATGGCCTGCTCGAACTGTTATTTTCGACTACTGTAGTCCAAGGAAGATTGGTGCGCTATCTGATATTTTTTTTTGACGAGATTCCAAAGTAAAAAAAATTACTTAATCTGTTAAACATGAATTTTCTTTTAGAATAGGTAAAATAGTCCTCAGTGAATAAAAAATGCCTTTTCTTTGTCCAAAGGAATTCTCATAATATATTATTTCTATTAATGTTACGAGAATCACGATCATTAAAAATATTTAATAGCTGGTGGTAGCAGAGAGGACAGATTGGGCAAAGTATGGGGTCCCTTTGAAACTTTGTAAACAGATTGAAATTTGTTCCAAATAAGTTCACTTTATAGCTCCTTGCAGCATTTTGATGTCTATATTTAGAACAGCGATAAATTAATTACAATTGATTGATCAGACATCACAGGACAATATCTATATATTGTTGGACCCAGGGGGCCTATCAATTCAGGTCACGCTGAACAAGGGGTAGTGACTGACAGATAACATTTCTACAAATTAATTGTTTACAAGTACCATCATCTGTTTACCCTATATCTATATCAATGAAATTCATATTGCAGGCAAATATAATTAATGGAGATAGCATTTTGTAATAAATCCAATCAACTCATGAAATTTTGTACTACATACTAGAAATCAAGCTATACTATGAGTTTTTGCCTCTTCTAAAACAAAACATGAGTAATCCCCACCCTGGACATTCACCCTTCTCAATGTACCATACTTTTAAAAAGTTAAAGTTGCTAAGTACAAGTAATGACTTTTATTTAGTTTGACACAATAATTGAAAATTGTAACTTCAATCTCTTTTTCTTTTGAGAATAAACACTAAATCTTTCAGAAGTTGAATAGATATCCTCTGGTATAAACTTATCCTTTGATGTAGTCAGTCTGTTGGCACTGGTATAATGGCCAGCCTGTTCAAACACTCTCAGCCCTGACAATGTGCAGGATATTATATTTTAGAATCAAGATTGAACAACACCAGGTAACATGACATTAAGCAGACTTAAAACTTCTCTTTTCACCAGGAGAACAATCTATAAAGTTCACTGCTCTAGCTCTCCAATCCAATTTCAATGGAGACTTGTCATTGTGACCCAATGATCGTAGCAATAAAAACGACAGTTTCCACAAAAGCCAAGCCTATTATGTAACAGACAAGTTCACAGAAACAATCAGAGAAACACAGAGGTTTAGTGGCCCCTCCCTGCTAGGATACTCATGTTCCTCCAGTATGAACAAGTAACGGAGACATAAGGATGTGACCTAACAGATTTTCTATCTTTCCATTCTTTACCAAGGTTAGGCCCTCCAGAGGACATCAACCTATAGATACAGTGCCCTGACACTTCAGAGGGCAGCAGTAAAATTCAAAGAAAGACCCGAACTATTGTAAAACATTGTCAAGATTTCATGGGATATCTTCATGGTGCTTATTTCTAAAGTAAAAAGTTTTTCAAGTCATATTAGAATTTAAGTCCACCATCAATCCAACACTAGCACCTCACTACCCTGTCACCAGTAACTGGCCAAACTTTATCAGAAAGTTGTCACAAGATACTTATACAGGCCAAAATATTATGTCAGTCTGTCACCTGAATCTAATGCAGGCCAAAACATCAAGTCTGTTACCAGCACCAGATAATAGTCAAAATCACAACAGTCTTTTAAACCCAGAACTGATGCAGACCAAAAGTTCAAATCTGACATAGACCAAAATATCTCAACAGCATATTCCAGATCTGATACAGCCCAAAATTCTAATTGATGTGTCACTATAGTGTGACTCTAAGCATCCCTGGAAGGCACAATATTTTCCTCTATATTTAACTCCAGTATGGTAGTAGCCAGCCTCTCTCCTTTATAACTCCTGTATGGTAGGAGCCAGCCTCTCTCCTATAGAACTCCTGTATGGTAGGAGCCAGCCTCTCTCCTATATTACTCCTGTATGGTAGGAGCCAGCCTCTCTCCTATATTACTCCTTTATGGTAGAAGCAGCCTTTCTCCTATATTACTCCTGAATGACATAGGATCAGGACATTTGCCTGCCTTGGATTTCAATGAACAGACCTCAACACTACATAGTCATCTGATTGACATGTAAAGCTCAACAGATTGCTTGTTTCTCTACTCTATTAGCTATTACCCTATATTAAGTCATCCCCTTCAATGTTTGAGAGCTTGCCAATATCCTGAACAAAAATCTATACATATTAAAAAGTGCATAAACTGCATGGTAAATACCCTAAGTCTAGTGCAAATATGCATACATCATAAAAAGTCATCTTGTTCAAGAAAACAAGGATTTTCAAAGCTTTCTTTAAACTCCAGTAAATATTTGAGAGGATTTTCTTTGATTATCAGTCACAAAGATTCAGCCACTCACTCAGGTATACATGCTTGTACACAGAATATATATAAAATCTCAATAGCTCAAGGATATACAGCTTTTGTTATATTTCAAAATGATTCTGTCAAACATGTATTATAACGCTTAAATATCTCTAAAAAGAACCTTGTTATTTTGTCATTAGGATAATTAACAATTTTCACAATTAAATTGTGCAATCCACAGCTATTATTTCTTATTTCACAGGATACCAAGGTCAGATATTTCTCACTTGGAAGTTTTATGGACTCAGATTTCAGAAAATCTATTACTATCACGAAGACCTTTGTATTAGCCTATTATCTTATATCAAATATTAAAAAAAAATAAGAATAAAACTTTTAAAAGGATCTATGGGGTATTCTTTTGTAATGGTATTCTGGTACCAGGGTTCCTGGGCTGAAACAACTGAAAGTCATGTGATAGTGAGGATACCACAATAAATGTTCTAATGACCCTTCAATAATAGATTTGACCCTGGGAGCAACTGTTTGTTTACTTCAAAATTAATTATCAAATTTTCACACACAGAGACTACCCTAGAAAATCAAAAGTTTACAGTTTATTTAATATATAAGATGCCTGTCTTCGTTTGAACCGCCCTAATGATAGGTCTGTTATAGCCCATTCAATACACAATAAAGATTATCACACCAATGGGTTAAAACACTGTAAAGACCTTACAGACAGACAACTTAAACATCAAGGACGTAAACACCGAGGGCTATATCTGTGTTTATCTGGTAGGAACATGTTTTCATACATTGTCTGACCAATAAACAAAATTTCACACTGTAAAACCTACAACAAGGCAGCACAGCATAGAAAGTCTTACGGGACAACTGACCTAAATCAACTTTCTTTTCTTTTTCTTTTTTTATTCCTTCAAAGCAGGAGTTATAAAAAGTTTATATTTTATATTTTTGGAGGTCATAAATGTACTTTTCTATGTCAGGGACCCCCAGATTTATTTCCCCTGTGACAGATTCATGTCATCTACAAGACAAGTTATGGGCGACTGCAATTAGTTAATTAGTATATCCAAGACAGTTAGATTATCTGCTATTCCATTAGGTCTGTCCTAACATAGATAGAGCACATCCATTACTATCAGGCACTCTTAAACATGTAATTATTGCATGTCCTAAATGCTAATGCATGATGTGACAGTGCACTCGTAAGTCACTAATCTGCACACATAAGATAACATTTGATCATGCAAACATACAAAAACCAAATTTCGCGCAAATAAGATTTTAGCAAATAAATTATTTATAAATGGAAAAGTCACACAAGCACAAACTCATAGGACTAAATTGGACCAGTTTTAAAATCTGAAACTGATATATACAGTGTATGAAATATACATAGAAATATACAATTATTATAATCTATGATCCCTGCCCCAAGACACGGTTACATCATCAGCTCACTATAACCCCCTACCATTCAACATACTTATCCATAAGATCTCACCAATTGTGTATTCAAAATTAACTGACCTTATAATAAAATAATAAACCAATATCATAAATAGAAAATTACTTTAAAAAGAAAATTTTTAAAAAAGAGCATAGAAAGAACTTGGACCGGCTTTACCTGGACAGGGTCTGGAATATTTTCCAGGAACATTCGGATTTTGGAAGTCCAAGCCTCCACATCCATTCTGACTAACATACAACACAGGGACAATATAGCTCCTCACAGGGCCACAAAAAGGTAACAGTTAAAGCTCCGACCACCAGGTGAGGCCTGCTCCGTTCTGATACCGCGACCATGTACTCTCAGCTAACTTACGACAGGTGAGTTCCCAGTCATAGGTAAAAGCAGGTACGTTAATCGCAATATATTAGTTCACCATCCGTCAATATTATTATCAATCATGATTTTACCTCACAAAAAATGGAGGGATTATGTATCATTAAGGAGTACGAGTTTGGATCATTTGGTGCATTGTCCTGCACCAACTGAATCTGACATCTTTATAAGTAATTGTTTTTTAAATTTCATTTCAAATTTTAAATGGGTTTATTTATACAGCCGTATCTACAAATCAATTCGCCAAAGAAAGGCCCGACCTGGAAATCATTTTATACAATTAAAAATATATATCGAATGTCTCAAACCAAAATCATTACACCTGCAAAATGCAATTACTGAAACTGCACAAAAAGCTGCGAAGCCTTGTACTGCTGGCTTTGACATCCGTTCCGTTTCTCTCAGCATTTAATGACAAATGTTCCTCTCCATTAGCTTGCTACTTAACAAGTCAATCATGCACTTGTTAGGCTTGGAAACCAGTTGTTTTCTCTTCCATTTTGCAGGTGGGAAAACTTTCAAATTCTCAAACAACGGGAAATTTCAATTTAATTTAAAAGCCTGGCCAGTTAATTTAGCCCATTGCTTTTATTGACTTTTCATTTCTTGAGCTGATGGGACGTTGGAATCTCGAGACATCTCGTAGATTTCAGACTGGAGGGGACCAGGGCTAGGACAGGATAGGGGCCTCCGCCATCTATAAATAACCTATCTATCACTGTGAGTGAGTGACAGTCACAAAGCATTGTGTCCTGAATACTAGGGGATCCGAGGACAAGTACCATTTTACAGAGAGAAGAAAGTACTGTGGCACTTGTAATACATACATTTTATGCACACAAAATCAAGATAAAATGCACATGTTCACACACTCAAAGCAAGCAAAAAAACAGAAATTTGAATGCCCATACTGAATAAACAACATTACATAATTATGTCAACATACCCCCCCCTTTTACCTTTTATTCTTCTGACAAAGATGAGTGATTACAAAATAAATCATAAGTGTATGATTAAGAGTCTACAAATTCGATGAGTTCAACAGTAGATTAATGGTTACTATCCATCACAAGGTCTAGCTCTTACAGCCACAGCTTATACTGACCACTTATCACTCTATTCTACAGGTACCGGTATCTGTTATTTGCCAATAATTCTCTCCATATCAATAACTTTTTTTTCTTGGCCTTTTATCCACATAATTTCATAACTGGACTAAAGCCATATCTAACATGTCTCTCTTCAATAAAATACCAATGTTTTGTGTCAAAATGACAATCTACATAGTCAAAAGCAATAATTTAACAGCAGAATGCACCTTCACAAATCCCTCCATTCCGTGCTCTACTCACAGCCTCCTCCCTACACACAATAACAATAACACACCTATAGCTTGGCCAATTTCTTCAAAATGGGCCGTTCCTGGTAGGTCCTGCCGTAATCCACGGGTACCGGTAATTCTATTTTTTATTTTTCCTTAAAACACAAGAATTTATTTGACCTGAACAACTTGAGAGATTTTGAATAATTTCTAGGTAAAACTTAAATAGATTTATTAGAGCAGTCTAACACCTGCTTTATGGAAATCCGGAGGACTTGGGTAAATACGTACAGGCAGCATTAATAATGGTGGAACCCTTGTGTGAATCACATTACCATCAGCATGCAATAAAGATTGAATTGCATGATACTTGACAAAAAATCTATCTATTGATTTTCTACCCCTTGTCTGCTGAAGAACTTGTGGAGGCTGACAATTCATATTAATACATGTATAAACTTCCAACAGTTTCACAAAATTCTCATCTTAGGGGAGCATATTAACTATACTGGAAAAATTTCCAAGAACTTTGCTGGCTGTAAAAATGAAATTTAGTCATTTTTGGCAAAAAAAACTTTATAATAGAACAGAAACACTGTAATAAACATTTCATTATTCAGTTATTTAGCTTATTAATGTTTAATTAGTCTAATTAACACAATCATGAACATCTAAAAGTAACTTGTATTTTGCATGAAGTCATAAATACATACAAGAAATGTAAATCACACATGACATGTACGGATCCCGGTAATCTTTTATTTGATTTATTCACCTTTTTCTAACCATTAAAATTTTGTAAATTATATTAAAAGTAAAAATTTTACTGTGACCTCTATGAGTAATTCTGTGACCTCTTGACCAAACAGTCTGAAGGTCAGAGTTACCAATAAAACTTCCAGGTACATTATAGGACAGACATTTTTGCTGTCACCTTTGACATAGTTTTCATGTTTTACAAATGACCTTCTGATTTTTTAAACCTTCAAGTGGGAAGAAAATTACAAATGTCTAAAGCCCCTGGCAATGGTGGGGTCTGAAATAGAATCCTCGAAAAAACAAATTTGAGCCCACAAGTGTGAGATTTCCCATCAGAGTCCACTGAGGGACCCAGCAGGGCTCAAGACACTGCAGTCCGCGCTATCAGAATTTACATCCCATCTTGTTTACACCTGCAATGCTTATCAATAGGTAGTCCCTGCTATAGACATACACATATCATTTTACCAGGTAAAAGAGCAAGCAACCTAAAATATCTGATCATGACTTTTGACATAATAGGAATCTTGGAATCTTACATGATTACATCTACCCTACAACACCCCCCCCCCCCTTCAAATTTGTAAAAATGGGTAAAAAAAAATTTGAAATTTGGTTTGATTTAAAATTGATATGGTAATAAAATTAAGTTGAATTAAATGACACTTTTGCTTGTGTACAATAGGTTACATGTCACAGGGGGAAGTTCTAAGTTCTAATTGTTTGGCGAGACAGTAAATCATGGGAGTGAAGATCCCCATGAAATGGTTATGGATGCTGAGCAAATGAGGCAACAAAGATTTACCATAACAGCTGAGACATATTAAAGTGGACATTTATTCTGAATTCAATGGGATTTATCTGGGGTACAGGGTTAACGTTAAAAGGTTGACTGATAATAAACCCATTTATATGGGAAACTTATCATTGTGAATGAATTCTCACTTATATACACCAAATTCTGTATACCAGTAGTATCCTTAATGGAAAATATGACGTTTTTTCTTTGGATGATTCATTACTATTTTTCCAAATCTAAACACTTGAATAAATGAACTGAATGACACGAAAACATGGACACAAAGTTCTGTCAATTTCTTTCTGTTTGTTTATATTGAATTTTTTTTTAATTTGATCACCAAAACTTTCAAGGTTTATTTTTTTTAAGAAATGACAAATAATATCTTTTAAAGTATAGATTTTTTTAGCCACTGGCTGAAGAAATCAATCTATACTGCTCACAATCAATCCATGTACATCTAGAACAGGTGACATTACCTGGTCGATGCAACAATACCTACCCCTGCAAAAAAATGAACACCCAACATATTTTGATCTATAAAGTGCAACAGTTTGTTTTATATGCCTATTTTCACAAGGGAGGACGCCAGATAAAACAACATCTGCTGCTGTTGAGTGAACCTCCCTGTTGCATTTCATGCTTAAGAACAGATTGTAAAGGATATACTATTACAGAATAAACCTCTGCCATCAGCAATCTTAAATATGGTACCTAGCAAAATTGACTTAAATGCAAAGCTGAAATAGGTATACAAACCCTGAAAGTGACATGTCCTTCACTGACATTTTGAGGAATCCTAAATGTTCTTAATCATGTAATTTCTGATAAACTCCCTTGATGACACAGTATATGGAAGGCCGATATTCTGAGGATAAGACTATGTGAAGACAATGCAATGGCAGCCTGTCATGAGTAATCAACAGCCTTTACGACAGAATCAATGAAAGCTCAGTCTCTGCTTGTAATGCCACACAAAAAATCAATGCTCCTGTAAAACATTCGATCTCTCTGCAGAGCCAATCCCAGGAGTTGTACCTCAGCAATCAGACCTTATAAACACGGTGGATCAGTAACTTGGTCCTTAAAAGGGTCACAGTTCAGATTTTTCCATAAACCACCCTATCTCCAATGCTTCAGTAAGAAAAGTTCTCAATCACAGACCAAAATACTAGTCAAGCCCTGGTAATGAGTGCCAATCAAATGTTAATTACATTATTTGCAGAAGGATTGTAACAGTCAGTTTGATCAATGTGAGTACATTTAAATGAGGACTGAATGCATCAATAACCAGTCACTCTATGGAGGAGACATTCCAGCAATGGTGGTCTCCATTGAAGGCAGAAAATCCCCAATAGAATTCTAATCTATGGTCACAAAGACCTTAGAATTGGCCCTATGGTTGTAATCTTATGACTGTCAGCCCCACCGTTTATCTACAGACCATATATATTCTGTTTGTTTGGTTTCACATGATCTCTAGGGTCCACCATTGGGACCTTGTTGATTCAGGTGGCTCTCTCTGAACTCACCCCTCACCAGCAGACCTATACACTATACATATTGTACATTCTCGGCAATGACAAATTTTACATGTATGGCGATTCTGATCAAATTATCCTCCTCCTTTTTAGTTTCAAAAAATTTAATATCTGATCACAGAGATCTTCTTAAACATCTTATGGTCAGGGATGCTAGAATATGAAAGCTGTTTAGACAGAAACCAAAAAAGTTTCCATATACTAGTATACAATCCTTTTTTTCTAATTTTTAACTCCTGGTATGTACAGTCAAAATAAAAGTCCTGACTAATGACCCCTCCCCCCTTTTTACAAACTGATTGGTCTCTATAATTTATGCAATGTACCACTTGTTAAGGTATAATATTACTATGTAATTCGTGAGGAAATCCATGATACATGCATTTTTCATAAACTAGCTGCTTTCCTCAGCCATGATATCTGGTGGGTATAAAAGGTTAAAATTTATCAACATCTGTGATCAGACTCATTATTCATGCCTCCAACATGTACATGTTATGACAATTATTGAAGCATGTGAAAAAAAAACGTCATCATCCAGTTCAACACAAATCTCCCAGTCAAACGCTACCGGACAAAGTCTGATGAAAAATGACTTCCCAGAATAAATATTAAAAGCAAGATAAAATCGTTAACTATCACTCTTTTACTGTGATGACAACTTCCCATCTTTCTCTGTGACACTATTTTTACATGCATGACCTTAAAATCGTGCTAGAAGGCTGATAGGAAAAACAATGATGTCTATAAATAGAGAACTTAATGGAACACCACCCACATCACTCCCCCTAAAACAATGGTGGCCATATTACACTCTAATATTCCACTGATAATCAGTGACTGAACTTCTAATAGCAGGTTCTTTGAATATATTATTGGTAGTCAAGCATGATCATAAAAAATATCCTACTACACCATTTGCAGGGCTTGTCATGAACTTTTTGTCTTCTTCCTATGTGACCACCCCTATACTATAAAGGAGACATTTTATAGTATAGGGGTGGTCCTATAGGAAGACAGGAAGTTATTGACGAGGTCCTAGCTGTGGTTCATTATAAAAAAACTTTGTTTTCTCCTGCTTGTTTGAAATCAAATCTCAATTTGTTTTATCTGTTACACAATCTGTAAAACTCTCAATGTGTGAAAACTGAGAAGATAAAATTGTTGAAATTGGATCAAAATACACTTGGAGTAACAAGAAAAAAAATCAATACATGCAAAATCACCTCATACGATTTGTGTTCAAAGTGATTGCATCAGCTGATATGATATAATGAACCGTCTAGTATGTTAATTTGTCTGCTTTTGACAATTTAGTTTTTGATTCAAGAGATAGAGGCAAAATGCAATATGCCATTGGTCATTAAAGAAATAAAGTTTATATAATACAAAATAACTTTTTTGAATAAAACATGGTAAACATTAAACATCATGAAATATCATTGTGATGTCATTATAATGGCCCAAAGCTTTGCTCTCTTCACCATTTCAGACCTCTCATGTCTTGGACATTGAGCCACTGTAGATCTAGAACCATTAGCGACCATTATAGACCGGAATTTCCTGATAAAACCCTTTCTATTGATTTTCTCTCCTTTAACATTCTGATCAAAAATGAACAATTAGCTACAAATAAGCAGCTTAAAAAGCATCCATTAAATATATGTACGTATAGACTTTTATACCTACCGTTCGTAGTAATATTCCTCCGCTGATTAATGTACCACACCCACGATGCTGGCCCGCTTTCTTGAGTGGACGTCACAGAATGCCCCCGATCAGCAGTGGGTTGGGGGGAGACTGGGGAAAATTGTGAATCATATCTTACATTGTGTATTGATTTTTGTGAGTCTGAATACTACAGTTATAATGATTGGGCTGGTTTCCTCGGCACGATGGAACTTGCTGCTGCAGCAGTAACACTGCTGCACTGGGCATGAATTATACATGAGACTATTACGCTCCTACTGTCTGTGGCAGAATGTAAAGCATCTTGACATATGCACAAAGGACAGGGCTCCAATAAAATCATTGTATTGTCTGATAATCAGACTTAAATCTCCAAACCGTGACTTAATATATACTTAATAAAGCATTGCATTGAATCAGTGGATACTTAACACATTATGTGTTAACACACCAAGATATATACTGGCAGTGTCATCTGTCATTCTTGTTTCATCAGCACATAAATTAAGACAGGTGGTAATATTAAAATACATGCAATATACCCATAACAATGTAGGTTTTGATATATTGGGTTTACAATGCTAAAATAAAATTTATGGCTAAAATTTTGCATATCTTTAAGATTCTGCCAAAATTAGCAATTTATGAAAAGAACTTCATTTTTAAAATTTTACAATTAATTTCAAAAGATAAGAGCCTAATGAAAAGTTACTTAAATACTATAAATTTTAAATGTCATTCAATACTAAATGCATACTTAAATTGTTTCAACAGAGATGGTTTTTGAACATAAGAGAAATAGAAAAAGCCAATCTTTCACCTGTTCTAGCTGTCCATTACAATTTGTCACCTTGTAACCCTTGAATTTCTTACCTTTCTCATCATGTCTAATTTCAACCTTGACCTTTTCCACCTGTGACCTCTTGACCCTCCACCATGCCTGGAACATGACTGCAGCCATGGACACCACATTATAGGAGAGGTGATAAGATCAGGAAGCACCTGTTGGAAATACAGATGACAGTAGAGCTGATGGAGTGTAGTCAGACTTTGCAAAGTTATTGCTTAATAAACATTGATAAACTAAACATATATTATATCAACTTAAATTACATCATTCACGCTCCCTTATTAAAATACAGGAGACTGAAGGATCTTATTTTACAGGTAATTAGATTGTGCATGCGGCAGGTTCTGAAAATCCATGTTGAAAACAATTTATCTTCATTATTTCCACATTATGTCTTTCTAAGAAATGTAGGTTAAACACCTCACAGGTGAAAATAAATGCAAATATCAAAATTTAATTTTCTCCTAATTTTCCACCACATGGAAATTATATGCACTGTTTACAGTAGTGCTGTAGGGGGCAAAGTAACAATTTAAGCAATGGTAGATAAGCATTCTTAACTAAGTTAATAACAATAACAATTACAAAGTTAAATTTCACAAGAGAGACAAGCTTGAATACATGCAACATGAGTCGATTTACAGATCAAAATAAATCAACACAGATGTATGAACTGAGCATCTGATCCAAGGCCTGGGATTGTTGGGACTTTGTTGAACATTGTCGTGTCTGGAATCCCAAGGAAATATTGCGTACAATACAAGAGGAAATTAATATTATTGATGACATGTCTTCTACCCAGATGTGCCATTCTTATCGATGAAATATTAAACCCCCTCTATCAAGCACTTTACTGAAATCAGGTATGTAAATCATTGCCCAACCTGTAATTTAAAATGGGTTTAACATGACAACAAAACCTGCTCCTTCATTACATCATTCCTTTCCCTTTAGTGAAGTAATTACACAGAAGACTTGCTGAAGTAGCATATTGCATTCACTTATATGCTGAAAGAACAGTTAATAGGGGTATTATAGACTTCAGGGTAATTAATCAATCACATTTCTACCACATTAAACATATCTGCACTGCATGTCTTTAATTGATCAAAGATACCCTTCAACAATGCATGTTTGAATAGCCATGCCAGTCAACCTACAGATCTTTTTAAAGCTTTGTCATCTTTAGAATAAGGGAAATGGTCGCCTGTAGACAGATACAAGCTCAAGACGGAGAAACACTCCTTCAGACGGACTCCTCCAATGCTTTACTCTCAAATAGGAACAATTTATATTCATACGTCTTGTCTTGGGACTCATAATAAAAGTTAATTGTTATAATATCTTTACATATCATTTGAACAAGTTATGTATTGTAGTTTTTATAGTGCTTCGATGGATTTATAAAATGGTGGGGACTGTTATTTCTATCAAATTTAAATAACAAAAAAAGAAAAAAAACTTGAGTAGCAGCTGTACATATAAGTATCTTGACTGTCTCTGTACATATAAGTATCTTGACTGTCTCTGTACATATATGTATCTTGACTGTCTCTGTGCATGATTTCAATTTCCCAAGAATACCTAAAGCTATTTTTTGTTTCTTTGTTGTAATTTTTAGACTTGTTCTTCTTTAGATTTATACAGAGCTGGAAACTGTTATTTCTACTAAAATATTTTAATAAGATTGTACTTGAACTTTTAAACCAAATACAGGCACTGTCATTCTCAAATATTCTGAGCAAGTATACTTGTATTAATTGCTGAAATATTTGTGTTCAGGAAACAATAAATAGATATATGATCAAATATCAATTCATAAAAAAATTATGATTCAAACTTCTCATAAATTGTGATAGATAATTCATAAATGCATGAAAACTGTGCTAATAATTATTTTAAAGCTTTTAATGTTACTTTTCTTTTTCAAGGTGATAAAGAACTACCGGTACAGTATTAACTCATGAACAGTCTTTGGCTTAGTAGGCAAGGGAAATAACTCCTACATGTTTTATTTATTACAGTCTTGGTTTTTCCTCAGAGTAGTTCATCTTTGTAAGTGGGTGAAGAAAAATAAATTTGATTTGTTTGTGTGGAAATAAGATTTTTATAACCATAAATTTTATGATCATTCATACAGAAGATACAAAAATACAAGTATTAGATTGTCAAATTTATGCATATAAAATTAGCTATACTTGGCTGCCTGCTGTTTTTGATGCAGTACTCATTATATAATTAAAGAGTTTTAACTTATAACCATTGCTATGATCGTATTACTAAAATAAAATATATGTTCTTTGTGGATATCTAGGTCCTTTTGAATGCACTGAATAAATTATTGCAATTATAATTAAAGCTAGGGGTAACCTTCAAGATCATAGTGGCTTTACTCTGTCCCGAGTTTTTGCTTCCCCCAAGTTTTGCTTGATATTTCGATAATCATACCTTTGTGCTCAAACTACGTTCATCCACCAATATGCAAAATGTCCAGATTATCTGTTTTGAAACGCCCCCCCCCCCCCCTCTACCGCTTCAGGTTTCAATAAACATCCCAAAATAAAAAGTCTACAGGAATTTTGCATTGCATCAGCCATAATCAAGCCCGGATGATAACGTTCAAAAATTGTGCAAGGTGTCCCGAGTACTTCCGAATGGAGAAAAGATGTAAACATTTCCCATTATAAATCTCCGTAAGAAATTTGTTTTTGTTCCTGTGAACTTTTATGAGTGAAAAATGATAATTTGGCAATGAAGATATCTTGGATATTTTCCCTTTTATCAATTTTAACAGCATTTCTTTCACAGGTATGTGTATTTTTATTAAAAATCATCAAAAGGTGATGGAAGCAATATCTTGGGACAGACTATAGTAGAGCTACATATGTAGGTACATGTAGCTGTTACATTCTCCCTCATTCTCTACGAGAACGCAGCCCTGGGAACCCTGTGTCAATTATACAGGAAAAAAATCAAACATTTTCATCAACACATCCTCTCTCTTAACCTGAAGGGAAAAAAATGAATCATCACGAAAACAGGTTTCATATATATGTGATAACATCTAACATCTTGTTCTGCCCTTATTCATTTACAATGTTTACCTGTACTGTCAAGTTCAATTTAAAAATTGAATCTCTCTCTAAAATTGAAACTCTCTCTCTCTCTCTCTCTCTCTTTCTCACGACTATTCCTCCATTTATGTGGTGTCCTCTCTCTCGTTGTAACACAGTAAGCTGGTAGGTTTCAGCATTGATTATATAATCCTACTGCTTATTATTGGTCACGTTACCTGTAGAAAGTGTTTTTGTCAGTCACTGAGTTAGCGGGAATTTTTGTTGAATTGTCAGTTGCGGTTGTAGTAAAAATAAAATGATACGAATTATTAATGTAATAACAATATGATAGGGTTTTTTTTTTAAATGTAAATTTTATTCTTTTAGAGTAAAACCCTGCTTTTATACGATAACATTGAACGCCAATATGTTTACGACAACCACATGTCCGTTAAATTACCCGCGATTTTCAAAGAGTGAGTCATCATGGTTCTGCGAAGATCACAGCTTTTGATCGTCTGATCCTTCAAGGTAAACTTACTGTCCAGGTTGTCTCATCTGTATTTTTTAAAATAACGCGAATTCGTTGATTAAATTCATAAATGCAATATTCTTTGCGAACGATATTTTACATGACATATGGTCATATTTTATTTTGATCAGTGATAAATTAATTATAATCTGATAGTCATCTCTTGATTTGCGTTTTAACTTAAAATTAAGATTTACAGAGAAGTGATTGAGACATATGTTTCTATCAAATACCTTACATTTGTGCATTGTAGTACATATGCAATTTAGACAGACGTAAATGACAATAATTATTTATGTCTCTGATTTAGATAATGAATTATCAGATTAATACATTACCATGCTTTTGTGAGACCATAAATCTGAATATTTATTTGTTCCTGTTATTCTGAAAAATTGGATCATTTCTAAATCATTGCATGTTATATAGTATGCACAAGTAAATAATACACTAATTTTTAGTGGTACAGTGATGTCGCCAATTACGGGTCATGTCAGACTGTTTCTTTGATATTTTACAAAGCTATTCTATTTAAATTTTATACTATATATATATTGAAAGTACATTTTGTGAGTTATTAAGCGTTCATTTTGTTTTTCAAAATAAATTCCAGGAAACAATATTTACAGAGGCATTTCAACAAGGCATGGTTTCCCAAGTTTCGTATCATTTTCTCCACTTTCGGGTCATGTGACTTCAGTGTGTCAGTAATGTCCGGTAATTGTCACAGAATAATATTTTTATTAATTTGCAGCATTTAAAAAATGATTCTGATCAGAAAATATATTTACAACTACTGATAGTAACAGGGACCAATTTTCAAATGTAAATGACAGGTGTAATGCACATGTGATTTCCTGACACAAGTCATGCAAGTGGTAAAAGCATTATATAATTATGTTTACACATGTTTTTTATGAATTAACTGAGGTCACTGGCAACCATTCGATTTGTGTTTTGATCAAAATGATAGAGCTGACCGGTTCTGACACAGTTGTTTAGCTGACCCTTTAATAAACCAAACAGTTACATCATTACTAAGCACCTGGCTTGTACCCCCAGGTGAATCTAATTGGACAGGTGAGACAGAACAGGTAAATCAAGAGCCTGACAGCATGTTCTCTACCTGACTAATGTCAATAATGCCAATTTGGTGAATCCACACTTGTTATTAACCCATTGGTGGGATTTCCTTGGAACAGTAGAAGTGGACTCTGTTCACTGTTGACTGCTTACTGGTCAGCTTGGTTTACATCACTTGTGAACTGGATTTAAAACATCCATGTAATGATGTTATTTGTTCATAAGGCAAACTTTTAGATGATTTTTGCAGGCTATTTGAATAGTTGTTACATTTGTTTTAAAAACTGATATGATAACAATGTCATGTAATCAAATTATACAATGTGCTCTGAGTACACATGTACTCATTTATTTACAGAGCCTAGAAGACTATGTACAAAGTGTTTATTAAGGAAATTGGTGACATGTTTTACCTGTTTAATTTCAGTAAATAGGACTAGACATCAAGATGATTACTCATTAAGGCGAATTTCTAGAAAATAAAGTAAGATGGAAGACCCCCGAGATTTTGTGTTGTGTGAGTTGGAGGCTCAGATGAAGAATGCATCCCCAGAGAAATGTATCACGTTATCCCACAGCTCTCCCTCGGTCAAGGTCAGTGTCGCTTGTCCCTGTTCTTTGCACTATTAAGAAGTCTCAATTTTGGGGGGTTTTTTTTGCACTATTGAAATCTCTGAATGGTCATACTGTTTAAAAACAAATTTGTTTTCTGTTGGCTATATTTTTGCTTCACCCAGAGTACACAGGTATTACATGTAGTACATGTATTAGACAATACTTAATCAGTACAAAGGCTCATTGCTGCAGATTTAATTTTGATGCATGTTTTTGACTGCCCTGATTTACTCCCTATAGATGTTTTATGCCCTGCGGCTTCGGCTGGAGAACACTTCGGAGGCGTGGCTGCGGGATTACCTGGAGCGTGACGGATTGGACATCATGCTCAACTCGCTGTGTGAGATGGCTGGGAAGGGATTCACCAGCTTCTCGGATGCAATCCTACAGCTGGACTGTGTCTCCTGTATCCGTGCCATTCTCAACACCAGCGTGGGGCTGGACTTCATGGTCAAACATGACCATTACACCGCCAAACTCATCCTAGGTCAGTATATATGGATTCATATTAGGAGCTTGGCTTTATAGTCAAACTGATCACTACACTGCCAAACTCATTCTAGGTCAGTATATTTATGGATTCATATTAGGAGCTTGGCTTTATAGTCAAACATGACCATTACACCACAAAACTCATTCTAGGTCAGTATATATGGATTCATATTAGGAGCTTGACTTAGAATGACCACTACACCGACAAACTCCTACTAGGTTATTTGTATCAAGGAGCTGAGATAGCTAGTGAATGTTAGATAGGAAGATGTTGTAAATAATAGTGCATTGTAATAAGTTAAAGGGACTTGGACACGATTTGAGTTAAAATTTTATTTTTTATATATAAAATGGTTTACTTGCACATTTTGAATGATTGACCAAAATTTGAATGTTAGATTTCAAGTTATATGAGAGATACAGAGGTAAGAATTCATTGCTATGTAAACAAAGCTCGAGTCTTATATTTGTTTACAAATAATGTAAAGTATGGAATTACCTTTTATTTGACAAATAATTCATTGAAAACAAGGTAACCTTATTTAATGTGTTTATAAATAATATTATCAACATGAGAGAGCAACATTAGATTCAAACTTATACCAATAAAACACATATGTAAACAATAACAAGGCTCGACTTTGTTTACAAAACAAAGAATTTCAAACTCTGTTTCTTGCTGCTTATAACTCAATATTTGACTTTCAAACTTCGACAAAGCATTACAAATACTCATATTAACTATTCCAAACATTAAAAATGGAAAAATAAAATTCAAAATTTTAAGCTCAAATCGTGTCTAAGTCCCTTTAATATTAATGCAAATATTTTCTATAAAATAGATATTTGAAATGCATTAGTTATCATTCATTGGTTATGAATTAGAGGTCAAATCTTTTTAAGTTTTGGTACTTTTAGTGGTATACAGACAAATCAATGTAGATTGATATTTGATTTTTAAGCAGCACTGAACATGAACAACACTCATCCCAAGAAACAGGTGTATGAGATTCTGGCTGCCCTGTGCTCCTATAACAACAAGGGATATAACAATGTAATGAATGCTTTAAGTACACTCAAGGTTGGTTGTGTTTATTTCTAAAATAATCTTGAAAACAAAACAAAAATAATCAGAACTTTGGAAAAAAATTAATCTTGTAATCTTTGCAAGTCACTTCTGTAAAGTGTTGAGTTATCACAGAATCCTCACATTTCAGAGGGAGACAGACCAGACCCACCGATTTAGTGCCGTGGTCAATGAACTGAAGGCTGCTGAGACTGTCCCCCATAAAACGGCCATACTGACCTTCATTAACTGCATCATCAACTGTACCCCTGACCTCCAGGAGAGGAATCGAATCAGGAACGAGTTCATCGGTGAGGAAAGCCTGCTTCCTGTCATCTGCAGAGAATTTTAACGTCTCTGCTTGTTAATTGATTTGGCTAAACATCTCCCTGATTGCATTTTTTGTAGGTTTGAACTTGTTGGATGTTCTGAACTTTCTGCGTAAAGAGGAAGTGGACAGTGACCTCCATCTCCAGCTACAGGTCTGTCCATGCTCACATCTGTCCACGCTAACATCTGTGCTATGCTGACACATTCTTGATTTACATTTCTATGCCAACATTTTTTGGTTCCATTTAGGGCTTTGTTTAGTTAAATGAAAAAGATTTTGCTTTAAAAGGAGCAAAGTAACCTTGTGGTACAGTGAATCCTCATTAATATAAGCTTTTTTGTTTTTAGTTTAAGTACAATGCATATTATTAATATTGATGAAGATTTTTGATGCATGTCATTAAGATGCCAGTTCAACAAATTTTAAGAAGCCAGTTATTGTAGGTATTCCATGAGAAGAAGCACGAGGATGAGGAGACGCTGAGTCAGCAGAATGAGGTGGACTTTAACAGCCCCGAGGACCTGATAGAACTCATTCAGTGCAAGGTACTCACCGAGTCCACTCGCTCTCAACACTCCACCCACACAGATATCACACTCAGCGCTACGCTCACTTATTTCATTCCATGGGTAAAAAAGCATTGTATAATGCATAGCTTATTATTCTTATGATGATTCATTTGTTTTTTGGTCTTTTAGATTTTTGGTACTCCTAAAATGGTGTCATTTCTAAATATTTTACAAGACTTATTGGCCATCGAAAAGGTTTACACAAAAAACAGGTAGGATATTTGAAGTTTATTGCTCATATACAAGGTCAAATCATTTCTCATCTTTTATTTCTAATTACATGTATCTACTTATGTTGGATATAGAATCAGGTTTAAGATATAAACGTTTTTCAGTGCAAAGATGTGGAAACAAATAGACAACTTGGTTCATCAGTCTGTCCACGCCTGTGAGTCGAACCCAGTTCCAGGCTGTGTGGAGATTCCGGATATGGAATTGGCCAGCCTTCCGGATCACGTCAACAAAGGCCTTCAGTACATCCAGACTTACCAGTCCAGGTCACAGATCCCTAACCCAGACCCACCCCCGGGGCCGGCTCATCAGATGAGTGTCGCCAATCTCCGACAGATATCACAAAGAAATCTGGACCCATGTAAGTTTGAGAACGATACAGGAGTGGAACTGACTCATAACCGAGATCCGCTGTACAGCAAGTTTAATAACGTGGTGGACGTGATTGCGTACATGGATCAGACTCAGTACGATAATGTGTCCTTCACAGATGACAGTGCTAACATGAGTAACACTCCCACCAACAAATCGGCCCTGCAGCGCAGGTACCGCATCAAGAGGCCACCCCTGCCACCACCCTCCAAAAAGATGAAGAATGTACCCTGGGTCAAAATAGCAGACGAGACAATAGGTATATAATTATACTGTGTAACTACTGATTCTTAGGAGATTAACATGTATAATTTTATATGAATTATGTAACCCATGCTATTTGATTGTTTGATTGCAAATTAAAAGACTTAGTTTTGATAATGAACGTTTCCTTTGTCAACATATGTGCACTTTGGTAAAGGTCAGTTATAATACGGTAATTGTAAACTGTAACAATTATCTGTCCATCATATACAAAATGTTTTAGCCACTGGCACCATTTCTATGACTTAGCTGTGCCCTTTGACCTCGTTTAGACAGGTACAAGGGCTGCCTGTGGGCGCTGTCAGCTGAGGTGAAGGGAGCCGCCCTAGACTTTGGTCAGCTGGAGGCCATGTTCCATCAGGGGGAGCACCAGTATGAGGAAGTCAATGAGGTAAGGCTCTGTCTTACTGTTGTCTAACTCTCTGGATGTTACAAAGACAAGCTAAAATGACATGTATACATGTCAGTCAGAATTATGGGGGCCATTTACATGTAAGTTTGAAGAACCCAAAGTAAAACTTTATTAAGACTTTTTTTAAAAACGTGACAACAGGGTAAAGTGTATGAATTTGGACCTCTAACGGTTCCTTTTTTATATCAGATAGTGCTGTTGAATTCCACGACTCGACAGAACATCAACCTGTTCCTGAGTCGGATGGAGATCGGTCCAGAGAAGCTAATAGAGAGCCTGGAGAAGGGGAACCCCGAGGTTATCAGTCTGCCAACCCTACAGTACCTGATGAAAGTGCTGCCTGATGCGGAAGAGGTACGAACCAGCTCTTAACTTGTATCTAATGGTCAAGTTAAGGATATTTTCTTTAAAAAGAAAAAAATATCGAGGTGAGCTTTGAAAATTTTTGTTTTCAGAAGAAAAACCAAACATGTTTTGAAATTATGATATTTGTATGTTATTATTTAGTACTGATGAGTTTTTATTAAAAAAAATTAACTTTAGAGATTTTATTGTTGTGTGCCTACATGTACATAAATTAAACATGTATAATCTTTAGTGTAGATTAGTGGAAAGTGTGTGATACTTGATCAGTATGTACACAGGTATGTAACTGTTAAATAAAAACTTGTAGATAAGGATGCTACAGAAGTATGAGGGGAGACGACTACAGCTGGGGATGCCGGAACAGTTTGTGCTGTTACTGGCCGATATTCCAGACTATCTTGTTCTGATTGAGGGTCACCTCACCAAGGCAGAGTCCACTGCAAGTCTGGACAAACTCAAAGACTCGCTCAACTCACTCACTAATGTATGTAAGGCAGTGCTGGAAAACCAACAGTTTAAGCAGTTCCTCCACTTCCTGTTGTGTGCCGGGAATTTCCTGAACTATGTATGTCTGTCTACATGCATTTGTATAGCAGTTTAGATTTTATTTTTTATTTTTTTTTTAATGCCGATGTTCTGTTTCTCTGCAGGGTAGTCTACAGGGGGATGCGGCAGGGATCAAGCTGTCCAGCTTTGAGCGACTGATGGAGGTCAAGTCGGGGGTCCCCAACCTGTCCCTGCTCCATCATCTGGTCAAGGTCGCCAATGACAAGGATGACTCTATGCTCAAGGTCATCACCGAGATGGTGCAGATTGACAAGATCTCACTGTAAGTCACTGACCCAGAGTACAAAGAACATTAGTCATTACTGAGATACATATCTCACTGCATGTCACTTCAACTCTAAGTAAAAAGTAGCATTGTTCAATGATAATATAGGTCTAATTGAAGGTCACTTTTACTTTGAATATAAACTTAATAAATTCATTAAAGAAATTGATTGTTTGAATCAAATCAAATGAAAATCCTCAATGATTTGAAAAACAAATTAAAATTCAGTAAAAGTTGTACCTTTAATAGTGAAACTGTGGAATCATTTGATTTCGTGGTGGCTCAATTTTTGTGAAATTCGTGGGTACCTCTCATCCATGAATAACTATCCTCCACAAATTAATAAATTAGAGTTATAATCCTAACAAAAAAAATGGTTTGTTTCCGCTTTCATGCTGAAAAAAAGTAGGGTCGGTCGGTTGGAAATTTTATTTTTTCAAATATTTTTTTTTCCATTAATATTGCAGTATCCATACATGCCGGTTAGATACTGACACTGCTAAATGATATAAAATAAGAAATACTTTTAATATCATTCCTGACTGTTAAGCTGGTCTTAAGAAAACACAAAAATGATATTATATACAGTGTATCAGATACTTCTTCTGCCAATGATGAGAGCATTATTAAAATCTACAACACATGGAAACATACAGCCATTTTGAAACAAAACGTTTGAGTTACACTGATTTGAGAAGAGTAACTGCTTCAAGCGTTTTTGAGTCGGGGGGTAAAAGCTGGGGTCGGTCAGGAAAGCGGAAACAAACAATTTTTTTTCTTAGGCCTAATGTCATAATTCCTTTTGTAGGTATAAGAGATTACACGAAAAATTTTAAGCAATCCACGACTACGAAAATTGGCCCCTATGAATTTTAATGATTCCACAGTATCTGTATCTCTTTATGTCTTGTTCAATATACATGTATATAGAATTTTTTCCATCTATTTAGATCTACACTGATAGACATCAAGAATGAGATCAACAAGTTCAATAAACAGCTGTGTCGGTTCATCAGTCACCTGGTCACGGCCAACATCAAGCTCCGACAGAGGTTCCACATCTTCATCGAGGTTTGTACCCTCTCAGCTACTGTATGTACATCCTGGGCATTTATGGCGTTCAATCATGTACATTGTATATCAATATTGGACTGTAGGTAACTGTATACAACATCTGTACTCTCTCAGCTGTTGTACATGTATATGAGTACCTGCAGAGACGTTCAAGTGTATATATGTATAGTATGCACAATTTATAAGATCCAAGAAATTGGAGAGCTTTGACAGTGTAACAAAAGAGTAAATACTGTTGAACATTACTTAGACAACCAGGTACATATATATCTGTGTCGAATTACATGTACCGGTATATTTTTCATTCTGCAATTGTCAAACATCTCAATGATCAAGACACATCACATGAACAATGTACATATTTCCGATCTTATAATGTTTTTGTCTTACTATTAAAGGAATTCTATTCAGTGTTTTCGATTGTGTTCTGTAGGAGGTGAAGCTCGAATTGCTGACCATTCAGAGCGCCACCAATCAGCTGAGGACGGTGACCCAGAAAATGGCCCACTTCTTTTGCGAGGACCAACACAACTTTGATCTGGAGGCCACCCTTCAGTGCCTGCACCACTTCTGTAAACAAATCAAGAGGTGCCAAAATGTAAGTTTTATGCTTTGAGGGAAGAATGTAAAAAATTTTAGAAGGATTTCAAAACACCCTTTTAATTAATTTCCTTGTGGTATAAACATTAAATTTTATAAACCCTAATTTTACCTGTCAGAAATCTTCCATACATTATCTTGTTATATGACTACAGTGAATATTTAATACAATGACCTTCTTTGCTGTAAAGATGTTTGATAGAGATGCATGTTTAATTGTAGGACAACACTTCATTTTACAAACAAAGTCAACTGGCAAAGAAGAAAAATGACCAGATAAAATTTCATGTCAAAAACAGATTTTTGGCATTGGAGTTTGGAAAAGATGCAGGTATAAAGTCTGCAAGATGTTGCTTGTACAGAAACATCAAATGAGTTCAGGGATTTTATTTCAATTATATGTATTTTTTCATTTCTAATAATTTTATTTTCACTGGAATTAATTTGTTATTAATGATGACCAAATTTAAACTCATAAAGAGGGTTGGGGCATTTGGCTTTATAAGATGCAAAGCAAGGCAATATTTATATGATATAAAATATGATTATACCTCGTTATATAAATTCTATATAACGCGTTATCTGATTGGTTCTAGACAATCGCGTGTCAGGGCAATAAAACTTCATATTTCCCTGTCATTGTCATATCCAATCATTTTGGAAGCCACATGAAAGTTCATTCCATGCATATGAAAAATCACGAGGATGAGCATACAATGTAATCAAATAATTCTAAAATTTTATCGGATTATATCAACATTTTTAATCCTTTTATATCAGAACTCTATATACAGTAATTTGAATTATTGAAAAATGAGAAATTAACATAGAAAGAAACCGGTAAACATTCATGATGTGTTTGCTTTACAAGAGTTAAAACGATTAGAACCCACTATATTCTATATAATGACCTGTCGTTCTGCATCATAAACAAATGTTCAGGAGATGTGGAGATTTATTCCCCATGGGAAAATCATATTTTTTCAGACGTTGCCCTCAGGAAATATTATTTTTCCTGGTGGATAAATCTCCAGATCTCCCTAACCATCATGCAACAAATGTATAATATTTATTTTAGCCAAAAGCACATTACCACCAATTTTAATTACTGTGTATTTTGTTTTAGGTGCTAGTTCCTCTATTCTGGAAGACAAACATAAAGTGCTTGAAAAAATCTTGGATGACCTACATCATGGAAACTTCCATCCTGTAGTGAGGCCAGAGGTCACGACCCCAGACACTGACATTGAGGCTCTGGAGTTCAGTAACATCAGCTTCATTGGTAGTCCGGTCAGACAGCGACCCATGTCAGAGGTCATGGACGAGGATTTCCTGACCCCTACACTCAAACACGTCAATATCAGGACCAGCTCAGGTCAGTGTTACCTTTTAAGTTTTATGAATCATTTTACTGCAAAAGGTTCAATTATGATGATACTACCCGATTGACTTTAGAGGCACATGATAATTCTTTGAAAATCTAAATATCATTCATCATCTGAATACCAAAAATACCCCTTTGTTATTTATCAGAATAAATTACATTGTAAATGAATTTTATCATCCCATTCAAAAGATTATATATTATAGTAGTTCATAAATAAGTTTATATTTAATGAAAATGATGAGCTCAAGCAGAGAAATAAAAATGTTAGTTTATTTCCTTTATAGCTGCAGACATATTGTCGGATGAGCCAAAGTTTGAGCAGGAGATGACAACAAAGCAAGCCTCCCCTGAACTGCTGTGCGATCTTCCGCTCATTGCTAAACGCGTGGAGGAGCTGAAGGTCAGCAGTAAGAGGCGGAGTCACAGCCGTAGTCGTAGCGACCTGACCGAGTCTATCCTGATCACAGAGAAGTGGATGAAGTACGAGGAGCTGGTTCATCAGGAATCCATGTACGACGAGGGCGCCGCTCCACTGGCCGAACCAGAGAGCATGTGTAACATCACGTCCCTCAACCTGGAGAACAACGGAAAATCTGTGGACCTGGAAGATGTGAAGTACTACGAGGAACAGCAGAAGTATGACTACACGGAGAATATGTGTTGTCTCCAGGACGGCCCAGTCATTACGTTACCAACAGAAACATGTCCAACCTCACAAGGTGAACATATGCCAGGAAAACCAAAACCAGAAAGGAAATCCTCAGTCAGCAATTTCTTCACAAAGATATCCAGGGCAGTGCTGAAACCTCGGAATACCCCAGAATCTGAGCCGCAGAAAGGAAAGAAAGAACGGTTTGGGATGTTTGGCAGGAGAAAGGCCTCTACTGCTGAAGACAAAGAA
Organism: Magallana ariakensis; assembly: GCA_020458035.1. Classification (NCBI taxonomy): domain Eukaryota; kingdom Metazoa; phylum Mollusca; class Bivalvia; order Ostreida; family Ostreidae; genus Magallana; species Magallana ariakensis. The sequence continues at coordinate 2,408,511 of CM035815.1, read as the reverse complement.
AATGTCCCTCTGAAAGAAAGTGTGTCAGCATTAGCAGAAAAAAGGTTCGCATTGCGGGAGTACAAGAGATTCAAGAGTGAAAAATCTCGACTTCTAAAACCAGTCAAATAAAAAAACAAAGAGAAATTAGAATGATATACCACAAAGGTGTTCAGATTCCTTTTACAGTTTTATTTCTTTTTTCCTTTTTTTCAGTATTTTTAATGTCAAGTTTTTGGTGCTTTGTTATATTTTTACAAATATTTTTTTTTTTGCATCAGCATTTTGTAAGAAGATATTTTTGATGTGTACATTGTAGCTAGATGATCTCCAGAAGATACGGATTTTCTTTGGTTGTGGTGATGTTGATAGTTCTAGTTATAGGTGCAATAGAGAAGATTTACTGTGCTTAGCTGTGATATTTCAAACTTTGTGATAAACCAATAATATGTATATCTGAATGATTATTTTCTATAGCTTATGAATTTTCTTATATAACAGGGTGTATCGAATTCATTTTTTGCAACTCAAAGATCATAGTCAATATTTTATGTATCAAAATCTTTGCATGGGTTTAATTTTTATGAAAGCAGAAACAATTTTTATAAAAAGTTAATCCATTTGAATATTAATTACTTTGATATGCAATGATGGAGTCATTGTATAATTTCTGTACATTTTCACCATGCAAACCTTTACAGTATGTAGAATAGAAATTTGTAATAGATAATATGCATTTCTTTATCTATGGCAGAGAATATATATATAAACAAAGGTTCTGGAGCCTTGGTACTAGTCAGTTATATGCAATAGGAATCGAGATCTCTCATGGATGTTGTAGTATGTGGGACTCTTTGTCTCTGTGTTTTGTTCTGCAAGGCTTCAACATTAGCTATTAATTCTAAATTGTAGGATTCAGTTATAACTTTATGTAGTCAAATGAAGATGAAGGTCACAACCAAATGTCAGATGGCATTTTGAGGTCATTTTTTTGAAGGTCAGATGGCACATAGATGGACCAAGTCATCACTAAAGGGAGATGTGATATTTAGCCAACACAATTTGTCTCAATTTACTGGTAATTGTATCGTATCATTGTTGTTATCAGTATTCCTGAGGTTTTGCATGCAATCTATATGCACACAAATCTATGTATGTGCACTGCACTGTTAACATGTTTGCTTTATAAACATCTAACTGTTATACAACTGAACTTCTATATAAATTTTCAAAGGTTATCCATAATTATTCATTCAGTCGTCATTAAATGTCAATCATCTTTTTGTCAATCATATTGTTTTGCTGTAGGCATCTAAAGCATCAAGAGTTTTGGTCCTTTTTTTAGCATTACGTCTTGGATTACAAGTTGCACCATCATTCAGACATTATGTATTGCCTCTTTCATGCACACATTCCCAAACAAGATTTATTCTGAGTTTTGTACTCCAAATTTTTGAGTACAAGTAATTTATTATTGTATTTTCTTAGCAGTTAATTGTTTACAATTACCTTTACACGTGTTTGTATGATTTACAATGTATATTTTGATTGGTGGCTGTAGCAGTGGTCTGAGAGATTGCATAGATAAAGCAATGGTCTTGCAAGCAGAATAGGGCAAGCTATTAGAGTTATTCCCCTTGTGTGACAATCTGCGAGGATAAGGAATTTGTAATGTATATATGTAGCTTTTTGGAATTTCACTGAGCTTCAATAAAAGAATCAACGCTGTTTCTGTCATCTTTGATTATATAAAAACAAGAGGCCCAGGGGCCACATCGCTCACCTGAGCAACAATAGCCTTAATTCTGATCAAATTAGCATTACAGTATCAAAATCAAAATATCTTGACAACTAAGTACAGTAGATCTTGCTCAAAAAATTTAAAACATCTGCCGATTTTTATCCACATATTTTTATGATAAATACATAGCCCCTTTTGTTGTTGTACCTGTAAGAAGATTTTTCTCGATTCCTATATAACCCCCCCCCCCCCCCCCCCACCACCACTTTGTGGCCCCACTTTTCTCTAGGGAATCATGGTTTGATCAAACATTAATCTGCACAACCCGTGCTTTCACACAAGTTACTACTTTTTGGACTGACAACTTTCCCAGAATATTTTAAAAGATTTTCTCTATATATTCCTATGTAAAAATTCATCCCCCCATTGTGGCCCCACCCTACCCCCGGGGACCATGATGTAAACAAACTTGAATCTACACTATCTGAGGATGCCTCCACAAAAGTTTGATCTTTTCTGGCCTAATAGTTTTTAAGGACAAGATTTTTAAAGATTTTCTCTATATATTCTTATGTAAAAATTCATCTCCCCATGGTGGCACCACCCTAACCCCCAAGGACCATTATTTAAACAAACTTGAATCTATACTATAGACTGAGGATGCTTCCGCTCAAATTGGAGCTTTTCCGGCCTAATAGTTTTTGAGAAGAAGATTTTTAAAGATTTTCTCTATATATACATATGTAAAAATTCATCCCCCATTGTGACCCCACCCTACCCCCGGGGACCATGATTTAAACAAACTTGAATCTACACTATCTGAGGATGCTTCCACTCCAATTTGAGCTTTTCTGGCCTAAAAGTTTTTGAGAAGAAGAGTTTTAAAGATTTTCTCTATATATTCCTTTTTAAAAATTCATCCCCCCATTGTGGCCCCACCCTACCCCCGGGGACCATGATATAAACAAACTTGAATCTACACTATCTAAGGATGCTTCCACTTAAATTTGAGCTTTTCTGGTCTAATAGTTTTTGAGAAGAAGATTTTTAAAGATTTTCTCTTTATATTCCTATGTAAAAATTCATCCCCCTATGGTGGCCCCACCCTACCCCCGGGGACCATGATTTATACAAACTTGAATCTACACTATCTGAGGATGCTTCCGCTCAAATTGGAGCATT
>CM035815.1:2290609-2403109 GCA_020458035.1 Magallana ariakensis | reverse complement strand
GTTGCTTCTCGCGATTTTTCGCGGAAATCAATTCCTCGCGTTTAATTAGGAACTTACAGTATTACACCCATGGTCTCTGGTTATATTACACCCATGGTCTCTGGTTATATTACACCCATGGTCTCTGGTTATATTACACCCATGGTCTCTGGTTATATTACACCCATGGTCTCTGGTTATATTACACCCATGGTCTCTCAATATTTAATAAACGAAACCAGAGCTAATAAAGCTTTAATGTATTCTCCTTGTTTATCTATGCTACAATTTGTTTTAAAATTTAAACTTGATATAAATTATATCGTATATGTATGAGGATTTTTATGCATGTTACCTACTTTACGTTTAGCTCAATTTCAAAGAAATTGTTTGACATTTTTTTTTAACAAACTTCAAACAAAGATACCTTGACATTTCTTGTGACCTTGGCTTTACTTTCATCATTTTGCATTTATCTCGTTTTCAAAAAAACTTTTCAAGATATTTTCACAAAATACATATTGTTGAGACCAATTAAATTGTTAAGAAGATTCTGACCTTGATTTTTCTTATGACAATGAACTCAGTTTTTCCTTATTTTGCCACCATGGTTACCTTATTTTAAAGATTTTGTTATCAACACCATGTACAGAGATGTATCGGTGTGAGGAACACTAAGTACGACCTGGTCTAACTTTCTGACCTTGACCTTCCTTTGTCCTTGATTTTGCTATTCCTTATCTTGCGTTTAGATTAGTTTTCGATAAAACATTAACATTCAAGGTAATCTCTCCAAATGTCAACATTCAAGGTAATTTCTCCAAATGTTAACATTCAAGGTAATTTCTCCAAATGTTAACATTTAAGGTAATTTCTCCAAATGTTAACATTCAAGGTAATTTCTCCAAATGTTAACATTTAAGGTAATTTCTCCAAATGTAATCATTCAAGGTAATTTCTCCAAATGTTACCATTCAAGGTAATTTCTCCAAATGTTAACATTTAAGGTAATTTCTCCAAATGTAATCATTCAAGGTAATTTCTCCAAATGTTAACATTCAAGGTAATTTCTCCAAATGTTAACATTCAAGGTTGTATCTCCAAATTTTAACATTCAAGGTGTTTTCTCCAAATATCAACATTCAAGGTAATTTCGCCAAATGTTAACATTCAATGTTATATCTCCTTTTAACATTCAATGTAATTTCTCCAAATATCAACATTCAAGGTAATTTCTCCAAATATAAACATTCAAGGTAATTTCTCCAAATGTTAACATTCAAGGTAATTTCTCCAAATGTTATCATTCAAGGTAATTTCTCCAAATATCAACATTCAAGGTAATTTTTCCAAATGTTAGCATTCAAGGTAATTTCTCCAAATGTTAACATTCAAGGTTATATCTCCAAATTTTAACATTCAATGTATTTTCTCCAAATATCAACATTCAAGGTAATTTCTCCAAATGTTAACATTCAAGGTTATATCCAAATTTTAACATTCAATGTTTTTTTTATCCAAATATCAACATTCAAAGTAATTTTTCCAAATGTTATCATTCAAGGTAATTTCTCCAAATGTTAACATTTAAGGTAATTTCTCCAAATGTTATTATTCAAGGTAATTTCTCTAAATGTAATCATTCAAGGTAATTTCTCCAAATGTTAACATTCAAGGTAATATCCCAAATATCAACATTCAAGTAAAGACTTCTTAGAAAACTTTTAGAGAGAATTATACGTTTATCTTTGGGGAAGCAAAATACATAAAGTAAATAAACAAACTATTATACAAGACTATAGATCTGGCGGTCTTTAAATGGTAGATTATAATGACTTTATTCTGGCCTTGAAGTCAAGCTGGATAAGGAGACTAACTCATTCAAAATCTATATGGGTTAATTTGTTAGAGACAAGTTTAAATATAACAGTGAACAATTTATGGCTAAGAGGAACAGATTTCCTATCCATACTTGGTAATATAATGCACAATTGTTTTTGGAAAGAAGTATTTTATAGCTGGCAGAAGATAATAGACATTTTAGCCCTTAAAAATCCACATATTAGAGTTGAAAATAATTCAGTTTTCTTAAAAAGTTATTTTAATGCAGGCTTTATATTTATAATTGATCTTTTTGATGCAGAAGGCAATTTCATTAGTCTTGAATCCCTTAATAATTTACATGTAAATACAAACTTTTTAAAATATGCTGGACTTAAAAAAAGGCTGTGTTAGCTATGATTGGTCCTTATAATATTAAAGAGGCAAGAATTAAAATACAAGCACATATACCAAATACAATTGCAATTTTCAAGAAAGCAAACAAAGGTTGTAGAGATATGTATAATATTTTAATAAGTAAAAAGAAAGAAACAATCAAAGCAGTTTATAAATGGCATGAAGAAGGTTATAGATTTAGTGAATCAGATTGGGGTAAAATTTTTGAGCTCCCATTTAAAACTACAAAGGAATCTAAATATCACTGGTTACAATTTCAAATATTACACAGAATAATTGCAACAAACTACTTTTTAACGAAATTAAAACTAAAGGACAATCAGCTTTGTACATTTTGTAAGGTAGAGGTTGAAACCATTGAGCATCTTTTTTATGATTGTCCTAAGGTTAAAGTGATATGGTGTGCAGTTGAAGAAATGTTTCTATTAAGGTTTAATTTTCCAATAGCTTTTGATAAAATAGGTGTATTATTCGGTAAATTTAACAACAATAATGTTTACAAAGTTCATAACTTATTGACACTTGTTGTGAAACAGTTTATTTTTGCCTGTAAATATAAAACTGTACCCAAATTGGATATGAGTGCATTGTTTACCTTAATAACCGATAGATTACTTATTGAAAAATATTTACTTTTAAAAAATTGTAATTTCACTCAGTATGAAAAACACTTGAAAAAAAATTGTGATCTACTTTGACTGATGAAATTTTCAATGAAAAATTGACTTTGATAAACTCATTTATGTCAATTGATTTACAACTCTACTTGTCTAAGTGCTCCAATACAATTTTTCTGTACATAATGCTATCAATCTTTCTTTCTTTACTATCTCCCCTATAACTTTCACTAATTGTATATACACACATATCTATACTACTATATTAAAATAATAGACTCGAGTTTTTGGGCTTTAATACCGAGAAATCGGAAGACTACTGTCTTTTGTTTTATATATTTTAAACATCATTGGTACTTGAAGATTAGCAATTTGTTTTTATTTTTTCTCAATCAATCTTCGCTAATTAATAATCAACGAAAATTCCTTTCAAAAATCCGGAAATCATCTGGATTTTTTGGATTTTACAATCTTGCGCATGCGCATTACATTCACGCTAAATCACGGGAGGCTCGTTAGTTTAGCTTCCACAATATCACATTTGCATGGATAAACTCAGAAACGATAATACAAATACGTGTAAATTTTCATTGAAAGTTTGCTACATGTATATATTCTGTTCATCAAAGAAAATACGGGAGATAACTCGAACTCAGTGCATTTGATATGAAAAATCCCAAGAGTTCCGAATGTCTACATGGTGTGTAAATTTGAAGCGAGTAATAAACGTTCGTGAAAAAGTGTTGAATTCTTCATTAATATGAATTAAATTTTTAGATGAAATGTATTTACAGCCTCAAAATGGTTTGTAATGAATAATTTGACTGTTATTTTCAATAAAGTTTCATTAATTTTCTCAAAATCGGAGCGATTCTGCACATATGGAGAAATGGTGCACATTTGACTAATTTGCATAGCGGCCATATTGTTATCACAATGGCGATTTTCAGTACAATAAAATATATAGAAAGGAATGAGAAAAATCACTAATTTAAAAAAATTGTATTTTGGAAATATTTTCTCCTCATTTGGTTTTGTTATTTACTACATCCGGGATCGGAATGTGCTTGTTTTGTTTACATGAGATGTTGAGATGGCGGTTCCTTTTGAATCTGAAAAATTGAAGCGGGGCGTTGTAGGAATATAGTGTGTTTTAGTGATGAAAGACGTCATGAAGGGATTTTGGAATTATTTTTAAAATACTTGCCATTCATAGGTGAAGTTGTTCCTCATATATTTACAAAATTTATATTGCAAACTAATTGTGTCAGAAATCTTGACTCAAATTAAACACGTCTTGTCGGTTCCTTTTTACTTTCAAATTAGCATTTTTAAAGATTTTTTCAGTAAGCTATCGGACTTGCAATAGGCATTTAGGCTTTATATTGAATCATTATTGCATATTTCTATAAGAATTATCATTATAAATTGAATGAGATTTTTCAGGTTATGATTCTATTTATATAGTTCCAAGCTGATTTTTTCAACTGTTTATTTATTTACTCATTTTAGCCAGTATAGTCCTATTTTTAGATAATCTAATGGTTGAATAGGGAGGCATTTAAAGTGAATTTGAAGTGTGAATCACTGATTGTGGTGACAAAAACATACACAGATAATCTATGCATTGCCTTAACACGTGTTTTCATTCAAAAAATGAAAGTTTTGACGTAATAAAACCAATATCATACAAAAAGGTATGTAATTTTCATTCGTAAGGGAGATAATATTACAGACATGAATATTAATGAGAACAGTGTCACGTGGATTTTAGCTCATGAATAAAGTGTACGTGATTTCTCCATATGAGTTTTTTGCTACATTACAGGTATATGGGAGGCATTTTAACTGTGGTGAAGGTCTGTCCCGAGACACAGTTAGATTATTCTATTAGACTAATATTAGATTTCTCCGAAATCATATGCAATATCAAGCCGTGCACGCACGGGTCAAAGTCTAGTATGTATATATATTTATATATATTTACATTCTACTGTGTTTTTCCATTAAATTCTGTGATCTTCAAATGCCTCTAAATGCAACAAGTAGTCAAAGGTTAAAAAATGACGAGTTTTATTATGACGTCACAAACGTTGAACGCTGTAAACTGCAACGTCACAAGCGAAAATCAAAGTTCACGCTTGTGGCTGTTACTGTGGCTCTTCCATTAATATTAACTTACCCTTAGGATAAGATAGGAATTTTAAGGTATGAATCACATTTGCAGACAAGGCAAGAAGTTAAAAAATGTAAATATAAGCATTAAATCATGATTTTTTGAAGTATACACTCTCATAACTGCAGCGGTGTGTGCATACAAATTTTCATAACGCGCTAACGCGCGTTACTCAATTTGTATGCACACACCGCTGCAGTTATGAGAGTGTATACTTCAAAAAATCATGATTCAATGCTATAATAAGACACTATAGCTAAAGAGAAAATATATTTTGAAACTATACTTTCACTTATCTCAATGAAGCATAAAGATATGTATTTATATGATATGCTATTATACCAATGACATGTTTATATGCAATTGTGAATTGAAAATGACAAAATAAAAAAAAAACAAAAAAAAAAAACATTCAAGGTAATTTCGCCAAATGTTAACATTCAAAGTAATTTCTCCAAATGTTAACATTTAAGGTTATATCTCCAAATTTTAACATTCAAGGTGTTTTCTCCAAATATCAACATTCAAGGTAATTTCTCCAAATATCAACATTCAAGGTAATTTCTCCAAATGTTAACATTCAAGGTAATTTCTCCAAATATCAACATTCAAGGTAATTTCTCCAAATGTTAACATTCAAGGTGTTTTCTCCAAATATCAACATTCAAGGTATTTTCTCCAAATATCAACATTCAAGGTTGTATCTCCGAATATCATTTACCGATACAAATTGGTTAAAAAAAAAGATGTTTTTAAATTTTATCATTTTACTGTTAATTAATAAAAATCAAAAATACAATGCATATGTCTTTTCATGTACTGTTAAATATTAAAAATCAAAGATACAATGCATATGTCTTTTCATGTGACATTATCTATAATACTGTACCAACAGGTGGGGTATTCATGTTACAATGTGACATATTATTATTTTTAAAGCATTTTGAATTTCTGTTAAATTAATTGCCATTATTGTAAAGAGGGAACCAAATTTGAGCCTGAGATTGTGTGCTGGAGTGGTATCTTTAGTCGTTGTGTGCTGGAGTGGTATCTTTAGTCGTTGTGTGCTGGAGTGGTATCTTTAGTCGTTGTGTGCTGGAGTGGTATCTTTAGTCGTTGTGTGCTGGAGTGTTATCTTTAGTCGTTGTGTGCTGGAGTGCTATCTTTAGTATTTTTAGTCGTTGTGTGCTGGAGTGCTATCTTTAGTCGTTGTGTGCTGGAGTGGTATCTTTAGTCGTTGTGTGCTGCAGTGCTATCTTGCTGGAGTGCTATCTTTAGTCATTCCCAAGAGTTTCTCCCATGTGTGAACAATGTGGCCCATAGAATACCGACATTGACAACGCGTCAAGGTTTTAATATTAATATTCTCAAATTCGTTAGAATTTCATTCTGCACATTTGCTTTATTGTGAGACGAGAACTGGTATTTGACTATTTGTTAATTTTTCAGGGTCAATCAGTGTGAAAGATATAGAAATTAAGAAGACTCATAGTGATAATTTTCTTTAAAAGCCGTCCGTGGATGGTTGTATATCGTGTCCTAGAGATGTAACTTGTCTGTTGAGTAGACGATCAAACCAATGTTAACTGTTCCAACCTTTTTGGATTGTAAGAAAGTCATTATGTAGTATTATTAATTGATATCCAACAAACACGTCTCTTTTATCAATAATAAAAGAGGAATTGAGATAAAACAATGACCCTTTAACCGGTTCTCTGTGTTGAAATGAAGCTACCGATGCAAATTAATGAAGTTTGTTGATATTTCTGGGCCAGAGTTCAAAAACTGAAGCTTGATCAGGATAAAATATCGATGGATATAAAATCTTCATCGCATCAAATATTTACATTTGCTGTTTTAAAATGAGACAGTAAGTGATTGCTTTCTCCACTAAAAATAAAACAGTCCAACAAAGTAGCGACTCCAATAGGCCGATATATTTGACGTCTGATCCGGGTCCTCTATCACACGACCCCATGCTTTACGATAAATACTACGGTCAATATTTGCTGATTTCCTAATAAACAATCAAAACTTCTGTACCTTTAATCCGAAAACACGCCAAATACTACATCACCATGGCGCACGTTGCTCTATTTTCCTCAGGAAAGTCATCTAATCGGAACTTGAAAAGGGCCAATCATATTTAAATGCCTCCAATTTTATCGCAGGAAAAGTTTGATATTTAATATAAAAAAAAACCACGTGAGGATCGAGCGCACAGATCTTCTCCTACTTTGTGTTATAATAAAACATTTAAAGAGACTAGAGCCCGTCGAGTGACAATTATAAACGACCACCAGTAATTTGTGTTTGAACGTTAAGCGGGGAAGAAGTCAAAGAAATCGTTATTTATGTTAGAGATCAGGCTTTCTCGGCAGTAATCGCTCGCCACCGCTACGGTAAGGCACTATACTTGGCAGTCACGTGCTTCTCTGGGGGATAAGATAAGAAAGGATTCCAAAAACGGAAAGAATTTATAACCGCCTGGGCGAGAAGACGAAGGGATAACGTTATTGAATTTTCACACCGTACCTTACTACTGCCAGCTTGTGTGAGATTCTTCTGCGAAGTTTACCCTGAAAAAAATTACTCAATCGAATGGGGAAGTGATGAGAAATCGATGAAGAGGAATTATGATATTTAAACCGAAGGAAGACTTGGTGTGACCGTAATAACACGGGCTTTCTGCTGGAGTTCTTTATTGTGTGGTTATCTAGTCGCCATGCTGGGGACGGCACAGCAGCAGACGATTGCCTACTCCAAGCCCCCATCCCTGCGGCCCGTCAGGGTCCGTAGGGTGAGGAAGGTTAACAAGGAGTCGGCGCCCAAACCAGCGGCCCCCCACAGCAACGGGGAGGAGCAGGTGCCCCAGCTGGTTATAGATGTACCGGCCCAGAGGGAAGAGGTAGGTCGGGGGTGGTTGATGTCATGTAGCAATTAGGTTTATACAATGATATAAGTAGAAATCCGATGCATTTGAATGTTATCTGATGAGGGTTAATCAATACAGTGTATTTATAAGACCTTGGTGTAAGACCATGGTCACTGGGTACGTTGTTTATATATGAAGCAGTGCTACCATTCCTTCCAACAGAGCGCTTTGAGTTTCCCTGGTCGACAGGGAGTTTTAATCATTCCCTGTGTGAGTTGTCAGAAACGTGTTTGTCCCCGATAAGGACTCTACGGGAACAGTTGTCAAGTTCCAATCAGAGAGGATAAGGCTGGTTGACCGCTTGGAGGCTGTTTCTGTGACGTATGTTTGATAAGACCGCCATAAGAACGCCAGTATGTCTTCCCCAGGGGTCTCTAGCAGTGACAGATGGGTAGTTACGACTTGGAACACCGGTCTATTCCAAATCCCGGTTTTCTTAGGGCGGCGCTGAGCGCTGAGTTAATGGTGACAGTTGGAGATTGTCCATTTCTGATTTAGATGCCGTCTGGCGGCACTCTAATCTGGAAAATAAAGTTGTGAAACGAGGGACAGATATATTGATTCAATCGATTTGTTTGAAGTTTTAGTCCCAATCGTCCGGTATAGAAGATATATATGTGCTAAATCCTACACGTTTAACCGTTTTATGGCTCATAACAAATCTGTCGTAAAACTCGCGTGGCTGTAGAATTTCCCCAATTGAATGTAATTCCAATTTATTAACGATAAAGACCAACTGGTATATATAGTCAATTAATTCCTGGTATATATAGTCAATTAATTCAAAGAATAACTTAGTAAAGTGAAGACCAATAGAAAAAAGAATATTTTGAGAAATCAATGACTAAGTTCCTTAAATTTGGCAATCCTTAGATGCCCTGTTGAGCATTTGGTTACACAGAAAGTCCGGAGAACAAAGTTTGCAAAGACGTTCAAAGAACCTTTCATTAGATTTCTTCTTCTGTATACCGGAGAGAGAAAGACTCTTGTTGTGAATAAAGGAATTTGTTTGGTGTTTTTCGTACCAAAGAATTTCTGTTTTGCTAAATATCCACGCAGAGTGCATGTGTAATCGTTTATAAGGCATCCAAGTAAACAAGAATTCATCGAATGGTGGTCGTTTTTCACCGGTAATGGATGGGTATTTAACTTTTTAGCAGAGACTAGTGATGCGTGGATGAAATTAAAACGGTTACACATCATTACATACCTAAACCTGACATTTTAAAGTTTTACAGAAACTATTTCTAAAATTAATAGGTATTTAAAAATACAGAGACTTTAATTGACTAGCATGAAAGATGTTTGTACACAGCTATACAAGTTCTTGATTTATTTTTACAAACACTACGAGTTTATGTTTTATTTATGTCCTTCAATACTTAGTGTCCAATTATTCTAGTCATACGCTGCTCCGGTAATACATAAAAGATGATTTCTGATATTTCATTGCGGCGTTGTTTTTCTTTGAATACATTAAACCTAAGATTTACCCTTAGTTCATAAAGACTTGTTTGGATAAAAAGACTCTCACCATTCCACGCTAGAATGAAAAAAGTTTAAAAGAAGAAAACAAATTTTGGCAACTCTTTAATAAGATTTTTTCCTTGAAAAACTTTACCAATTCCTCTCATATATATAACTATTTAATCAGATTTACTAGTATTTGAAATGTGTTCCCCACATCACCCATTAAGAATAAAACAATTAAAACTTTATTTTCTAAAATTTAACCCCAAGTGAAGAAAAAAAAGGATGGGAGTCGATGTGTAGTTTTTAGCGAAAAGAATTGATGTTACGGAGTAGAGACGGAGAACACGCCAATAGAAGCCACTGACCACCCCCACACCCCCCCCCCACCCCACCAGTCCCTACAGTGTACGCTATGACTTTACACTCAATCCCACCAGCTACCATTTCCTTCTTCCATTATCGATGACATAACAACCGACCATTGATTCCGTCGTATTATTTTTTGAGACATTAATTTCAGACCGAGTCTTTGTGAGTACGATCTGCTGAGTCACTCTTGTTATCATTATAGAAATGACATGTAACATCCATTTAGAGGTTCCCAGCTACCAATCACGACAGTCACGTCTCGTGTTGCAAATCTTCGGCGCTCGATGCTGAGGATAAATGTACACGAGGTTCTTGACATTTTTTGCGTAAAAGTCGACCACACATAATTAAAGAACCAGATAGAAACTCGCTAATTATCCATTAACTATTGTCTCCTTAGGGTTAGCTAGAATTATTGTTTCCAAGGAAACAGTGACTTGTTGCTTTTACTGATATTCATTTGAATAAAAATGTCAGGTAACTTCCGAACCATTTTCTGTAATCGCCATATAAACATGTCCCCCGCAAAGAGAGCCACCGAGCGCGCGAGATTAGGCGGACAAACAGTTCCAAGCCACGCGACTCGAACTAGTTCCGTTATCCGTGTTCCTGGTAGCTCTGAACAAGAGGTTTTGCAGTCGGGTATTAAATGTCTTATGAAACATGTTGACACAGCTTTATGAACTATCCTCCCTTTTTTGATAAGACCTCGATCTTATTGTGATTTCCTTTTTACTAGAGAACCATGGCTCTCAAATTTGATGAGAAAGGATTAAATGTGTTCGGTGCAAAAAGAAGACATATTTTAAGTGCCAAATTTCTTATTTTGATTTTGATTTCGGGCTCTTTGATATAGCTACCGATTAGATTACGCAATAATGTATGCACATATCTTTACACGAACTTCAAACCACGTTTGTCGTTTTTTCTTTCCCCATTTTACCGATGTTTACTTTTGTACATGTCAACAAGTATTGTATTATTATCACACAAAAAGGAATTTTGATTTAAGGGACTTAAATAGAAACCTGTTCAATTAATTTCATCTCAATTCCAACCACTTCACGAACTGGCCTAGTAAACCAAATCACAACCATACAGCATTTAAACAAAATGTGTTAAGATACGTAATTTGAGTGTATTTACGACTCTATACAAAACCGTGCACGTAATGTCAACATTTAAACCATTATTAAATCATCTCTAGATTTTTATTACCTACAATCAAGCAATTTTTCCTCATTCTTTTTTTTTTTTTTTTTTTTTTGCACGATTATGGTATGTTTAATTTACATAAATCGCTCGTGTAAATAAAAAAGCCTCTTGTTCGTACTGACATGACTGTGGTACAGGAGAGATTATCTATTGACCATTTTCACGTAAATATTTTCCCCTGATTTTCGGTGATTTTAATGAAGCAAATGTCAATAATAATAACATGAACAACAGCTTAAAAAATTAGATATTGATGCTGACTTAATTAATTAAACTAAGCCAAGTATATCATTAAATTCACATATATGTACGCACATGTACTGTGAAAAAAGCTTATGCCATCACTCTTTTATATACATGTAGTTTAAATCTAGCGATACCATAATTAAGGTTAAGATTGTGCCTAAACTGTCTGAAAAAACTTAGAAATGCCTAAATATATTATATCTAAATTACTTAAACAAGTTATATGAAACGCATATACATGTAACATGAACGCACACAAAGTGATATTTATAACTGAAATTAATTAAATAAAAATATTCTCATGTGTTTATCATTTAAAATTTTATGAAAAGAGAGAGAGAGAGAGAGAGAGAGAGGGAGAGAGAGAGAGAGAGAGAGAGAGAGAGAGTTCATGATTGTTTTGTCTGTTGACCAGTCCTACTGAGCTCTCGATACAATGTTTAATTTAAATTTTAAAATTAATGTAACGTTGTTCGAATTTTTAGATCATTCATTCCTATGATGTGAAAAAAACATGAAGTTAAAGGAAAGTATAGAAATCGCAAAAAAGTTAAATTTTATGTGATCTAAAATATTTCAGTAAACACCGATGTCACGAATCACCATGGAGATTTGTTAAAAGTTATATATTAATTACAATTTGAACACGTAACCGATGATTTTAAATTTTTGATATTAAAATTAAATTCTTTAAGAAAAAAACCAGCAAGTTAAAAGGTTCACCGGAATGTGAACTAGGTTGGTCACGTGATAAAATCCTGTGACTCATATTTGGAAACGTAAATATACGAAATTGTTCAGAATTTAAATCGACAAATCTATTATTATATGCAATTTGTATTTATAACATATAGATATTCAAGTATTGATAAAGTCTGTATATTAACCTATTAATCGATGTAATTACATGAATATATTTGTAAAATATGACAATATATCCATGGATTGAATCAATATACGTGTAGAATGACATGGATTTTATTTTAATAAATCTGTACATGAATTTGCTGGCTACGATTTATCTTAAACACATATTTATTCGCCTTCTCCGTGTATTTGGTCCCCCTAAGTCGATTCTGCGCAAATATTTGATAAGTGTAATAAAAGAAATGCCGTTGTTGATTCTGAAAGGAAGAATTAATCGCCTAATTAAACAGATGAACGCTGGCCGAGGTCCGTGTGGATATTTGTTGATTTTAGCACGAAGTTAAGAAGCAATACTGTGAAGTCATTAGTAGTTGTGGTTGCCCAAATATGGAGGACTTCGTTAATTATATTGGTAGCCCTAATACTCGTCAAATAGTGATGTGGTCATGTTCTTAGATATTCATTCAAGATACGAAAAAGTCGCCTCAATTTGAAAAAAACCCTCTATCCATAGAATTTGTCTAAACAAGGCTATTCATTCAACGGTATTTGTAATCCATGTTTTTGTTTTGTGTTTGAGTTTCTGACATTGATTGTTGTTGTTTTTAGTTATCCATATTTCATGTTTACGTACGTATACTGTTCTCCTGTAAAACATCAAGTTTTGTTAGATTTTGAAAACTATTAAGCTATAAAGCTTATTACATGTATTGAGAAAGAAGAAAACTGCCTAGTTGATATCTCGCGTGGGGTAACTCCTATCTCATATCTTTGTTATAACTCAATTTAGGATAAATGACTTTGGAAATGATGAATGCCGAGTTCTTCATTAGGTTTTTTTTTTAAGTATACTGTTGGATGATGAATACTGATCACGCAATTACTCAGTTTCCGAAAAACGAAAAGACGGTTAAGCGGAAGTGAAAACCATTGATAATGAAGTTTACAAAGCTCATACGCAAATATAGAGAGATACCCTGAAAAATACTTTCATGGCGTATAGAATTCGTTCGAGATGGACATTTCTGGTAAGTGGTTGTTCGGATCATTACTCGCATTCATTACACCGAGATTTGGCAGGTACAGAATTGAAGCCTGCTTCTAAGTATGGCTTTAAATAATAAAACCCAGCAATTTTTGCTCTTATTGAATTCATTGCGATCATTATCACATTACTCACAATTTATTCATTCGCGCATACATATTTAAGGAAAGTTTATTCCTGAGAGAACTAATTCCTGCCATATTCAGAGGTCCTACGTAAGACTCAATTAACATTCATGATTCGTCAGAAAGTCATTAAATTCACCTTTAAAAAATACATTTTTAACGGATGTGTTATCTATAAACCCGCCTGTCGTTAAGCAGTGATAGACATCGGGTTAGCACTTGGATCCTGTTTCCTTAACAGTTCAACGTCTGTAAATACTGTATTAGTTTCATAAAATCGTTATTAATATCGTTATTCGCGAGAACTTTATTTTTCCATAATTTCGCGAGACAAGATAAAATTCTCCCTTTTGATCTTTCATATATGAACGTTAAAACTCTTGATCCGTTTTTCTCGAAAAAATATGTATTGAAAATATTTATTTCATAAATATTTTGACACAAGAATAAGATCTCGCTATAAACTTAATAAAAACTGATTGTAGTACGAAAACGGAATATAATGTCAAAATGTAATTTATTTACACCTACCAAGTTATTTCAAATTTTAAAATATGACATAAATACCAAATTATGTTCTTAAATCTTTTATCCCAGCCTGTCTTTCTTTCTCCGGATATATTTTATTGAGTATTGCAAAAAACTCCTTATTTTCATAAGCAGTAAGAGTTGGAATGTGGCTAAAGGCTAGTCAAATTTCTTGTGTTCAGCAAGCAGAGCAATATGTATACACAATGACAAGAAATACCAAATCAATGATAAGACTCTTTCAGATGAGTACGAACGCATTTCTTGCGTTTGATATTGCACAGCCATGACCCCAAGGGTTCTTGCAATATACTTTTGGTACTTGTAGGCGTAAATACATCGACTATAGTGTTCCGTTAGTCCTTGGCTCCCATGACTTTTTCCGTTGTGTTCATAGACAAAGTGGAGAGAAGATCAACAAATAAGATGACTTGTCTGTCATTGGTTATCCCTCCAAGTCAAAGAGGATTGATCCCCGAAGTCAGAGATAATCGCTCTTTATCCTGATTTATTTATCCTGATCTCGTCAACAATAGACAAATGCACGCATTCAGCCCCAACCAACATTACTTTTAGCTACAAGAACAAAAGTTATTATTAAAAGTAATTATTGCTATTTAATATTTTTTTAAGTTGTCAATCTACCGCGATTATAGAATTCACTGACAATGGTCCTCTGGATCTTTATCCCGTAGGCATTCACCCCCAAGCAACAACACTTTTGACTACATTAACAAAATTTAGGAAGGGTCTCTATTTGACCCATTAATGGTAAGTAACTACAGTTAAAAGGGGTTGTATTTCAGTAGTAATAGAGTAAGCTTTACACATATATACTCTATTCTTTGATTTATCAATATTAAAGGGAGATACGTTGAAAACTTCAGAAGAATATGCCCTGGTTTTGGGGTCAGCCCTACCACCATGCACCAAGGCTTTGCGGGGGTAGGGATCTTAATGCGCACTGTTTGCCACTGTGTGATATGTTGTCAGATCTATGCGTGTATTGAGTAGCTGTAGATGGGTAGATAATTGATCTGAATACTCAATGATCGAAATTCAATGGTGATAAATTTCCAGGATTAAAAAAATACCACCCTGCCGTTTCATGAAATTTCTTTGAAGAAAAATTGCCTCCGATAACAAATAAATCAAGAGGATAACATATCATGAAAGTCTAGGTTAGTTTAAATGGAATCTGTGGAAGGATTTTAAAATCAAAATCAAAATGGTCCATCAACACGACCTAGAAATTGTTAATTTTCCTGTTCTTAAATCTGCCATTAAATCTGCACTATAACCACGTCAAAATTATATAATACATCTATATAAATCAATTACATTATCTATGGAAGTCCCATGTTTGCACCATCAGCTGTAGGTTTTAACCAGCATTCCTTTGTTTGATCCAGCACGACACCTTCCTGTTAACCATCAGCATACCTTCATGTTAACTATCAGCATACTTTCCTGTTAACAATCAGCATACTTTCCTGTTAACCATCAGCATACTTTCCTGTTTACCATCAGCATATCTTCCTGTTAACCATCAGCATACCTTCCTGTTAACCATCAGCATACCTTTCTGTTAACCATCAACACAATTACCTTCCTGTTAACCATCAGCATATCTTCCTGTTAACCATCAGCATACCTTTCTGTTAACCATCAGCATAATTACCTTCCTGTTAACCATCAGCATACCTTTCTGTTAACCATCAACATAATTACCTTCCTGTTAACCATCAGCATATCTTCCTGTTAACCATCAGCATACCTTTCTGTTAACCATCAACATAATTACCTTCCTGTTAACCATCAGCATATCTTCCTGTTAACCATCAGCATACCTTTCTGTTAACCATCAACATAATTACCTTCCTGTTAACCATCAGCATATCTTCCTGTTAACCATCAGCATACCTTCCTGTTAACCATCAGCATAATTACCTTCCTGTTAACCATCAGCATACCTTTCTGTTAACCATCAACATAATTACCTTCCTGTTAACCATCAGCATATCTTCCTGTTAACCATCAGCATACCTTCCTGTTAACCATCAGCATACCTTCCTGTTAACCATCAACATAATTACCTTTCTGTTAACCATCAGCATATCTTCCTGTTAACCATCAGCATACTTTCCTGTTTACCATCAGCATATCTTCCTGTTAACCATCAGCATACCTTCCTGTTAAACATCAGCATACCTTCCTGTTAACCATCAGCATACCTTCCTGTTAACCATCAACATAATTACCTTCCTGTTAACCATCAGCATATCTTCCTGTTAACCATCAGCATAATTACCTTCATGTTAACCATCAGCATATCTTTGGCTTGGTTAAAATCATTAACATTCCGTCATCTGGATCAGTTCTTCGTATATCAGAAGCCAATCTATATGTTAGGACTATCAGCTTGCCTTCTTTTGAACCAGCAGCATTACTTTGCTTGGACTATTTTTTTCCTTTGAACCAGCAGCGCATCCCTGTTTTTACCAACAGCAGTCTGTCTTTTGAACCAGCAATATTCTTAGCCGTCTTCATTCCTTCGTTCAAAGCCGTCATCATTCCTTTGTTTTTAACAGCACATTCCATAATTAAAATAAGCAGCGTCTGTAGCAGTTTGAACCTGCTGACTTCAAGTGCCGTTTTATTATTATTTACTCAATAATCTGCTCTATTTTTAGATTAAATCCGTGACTTAATCCCTGATTAAATCAGATAATAGGCCCTTGTCTTCAGCCCCTGTTTAGCTATTGAGTAGATTATTAAATCTCGTGGTCTGAATGCATAAAGGAGAAGGATTCAATTTCCAATATATAGAATTGGATGGTCTCTGGGACACAATGGCGGTGTTCATATTGCACGGCCTTGTGTGTTGGATATAAAAGCCGGTGTGTGAGGGGTGGTCTGGACAGGCGGGGAGATACAGGGGGTGAGGGACGAACGGGAAGAGGTACAGGAGATACCGATCTCTACCCGGAACTCTAGTAGTGGGACCACAACATAATCATGGTGGATTACATAGGATATGAGAAATGCCGAGGCAAAATATTCACGCTCTCGGTAAGTGTGGGTCTTATACGACAGTCCTGGAATTCCCGGGGTTATTTTCTCTTTTATCATCGGCAGGGAGGATGAGTGTTATTAGATAAAGTCGTTAAACATTTATTTTAAAAAATAGGGTTTGACATCTCTCTTTCCCGAATAATCAATATTTTTGTTTATTATAACTTTTTTCTCTCATAATTGTATATTTCCATAATCGTTGGTATCAGATGGAATCAGCTATTTAATTGATTTCTAAGTCAATGGGTTTTAGACGATATGCCCGAATAAATTTGTGAAGATGAAGAGCATCATGATTAGTAATCAGGTTGATAATGTAGGTGCACCATGTAATTTGAAAACTTAAATAAATAGAGGACAGGTTTTTATAAAAGATTTCCGTATGTCATGTTCTAAAATTGATCGCGGAATTAGTGTAGATCAATGGGGATAGGAATTACTGTCGATGTACTTTATTGAACAAGCAGCAAACTGAACAGATATTGACGATCACTCTGATTGTAATGGTGTTCCATCGCTCACTTTTTTCTGTAATTGCCAACACTTTTTAATTCCCTGTCTTTTTTGACCTGGATGCGCACTGAGAGATCAAACGGTTCCAACAAAGGAACAGTAGCATAACTACTCCTCCCAAACAGTGGAATCTTAATTTGAGAGTCGAATCAATGCTCGTGTAAGTGAAGGTTTATTTTTCTTGATACCAACACAATCGGATCTGGTCCTGACGGATTGTTGATTCCATGACACGACTTCCAGATAATCCGACCCACTTAACGGGCGGATTAAAACGGTTGGTATTAAAAGCCAACAACGAGATTCATTAAAGAAACCATTCATGTACTTAAAAGTGGGGGCATACTTAGATTTTGCATATAGCGACGGAAAATACTTTTACCGTCATTTAATGGAATTATACTATCAGTACATTTAGGCCAGAAAGCACTAATTGCTAGTGATGTTTTTTCACAACCGGCACATTTAAATGTCATATCTCCAAATTCCGTACCATTTACATTTATATAAAGCTAAAAGCTCAAATAAGAATATGGAACCGTATATCCATATAAAGGTAAAACCACGTAGAACCATCGCCGGATCAGGACAGTTCTGGGAACAAAAAGGTGAACCTCGGTCACAAAGTTTCACGGCGCCCATTTCCGTTTTAGGACTTCTGTTACCATTTATAAATCTGACATATTGATACAAGGTGAATGACAGTCTTTTTAGCGGAAAATACACGGGCTTCTGTATATAAAGCTCTCTAAACAAACCACGGCCCCGATATACTCGTCGAAAGAGACCCGCGTCCATCAACACACCTATCATCTTGTTTGCAATACACGAATTGGAACACTATCACCCAAAAGGACCCTGTAAGACCCGCCAATTACAAAAGCTAATAAGTTTATCATCATTCACTGTGGGGCCCTCGGTATAACGGGATTCATGTAGAGATAGCTTACAAAAGAAGAATGCTTCGCTTGGTCGCCGCTTAATAAGAGGGATAAAGTCATTCTTGAACCAACAATTCTTACCATAGAGCTGTAATTCCGGGGGCTCCACAATGGGATCGTAACGATGCTTTATTGTTAGGGGGTATTTAATAAGCTGAATGCATAAGGAAATGAGACACAGGGAAAATGCATTCAGAGGGGCTTCAAATAAAGTGATTAATTCACCTCCTGGCCACCACTAGCTAGGCAGACGTGGATAAATTCACCCCCAAATTACAGGCAGACACGGCGAAAGAAGGAAACTCCTTCGATTTCGGTTACCTTGATATCGATTGCTAATTTGATCATGGAAATCCGATAATGGACAAGGTGTTGATAGAACTTTCATGTTTCAATGATCATATGTCCCAGGTGCGACCCCTCTTTAGAAGGAAAGACCTGAATGCAGCCATTGTTTTTCTTGTTGGTAGAGATTATCTCGAAGACTCGTGTCTTGTGGCACCGTTCTTAATGGTGGACATACTTGGGATATGAGGGGATTCCTGTTTATCGTTCGAGTGTTTGCTGGGAAGGATTACTGCTCGCTCAAATCAGATGTCCAAACAGGAGAGAGGCTCTGGTGATTGTTAGAGCCAGAAGTCTCCACCACAAACACCTCCACTGTTTGATTGCTCGTCAAACGTTTATTAACTTTGTAGCGACAAACTCATTGACATTTCGCACGGTATTGTGAAGTTGTTTTGAATTTTGTGGTGTTCTTTGAATATTCATATTTTTCGGTGCTAGAACATAACTATGGCAACTTTACCCAGAACTTCTGGGCAGCTTGGAGCTCTCTCTATCCAACCAGGCGCTCTTCCAAACAGCGTCAGAAGGAAGAAGACCAAACCTTCCAAACCCAAACAGGAGAAAATAGAGGAGAAACTAGTGGACGAGGTACGTAGGCAGGGACGTAGGCAACGTAGGCAGGGACGTAGGCAAAGGCCGAAACATGCCGTGGACGATCGGTGACGTTTTGTTTGTAAACGTAACACAAACGTAAAATGGTCGATACGTTGTTCTATTGTGAGGTTGCTGTGTTTTAGACTATTTAAACTCTGTCTAATTTTGCGCAACTTTTTGCTTTTGGTTATGGAAGTTTTAGATTTAAATTACTTCTGAACTTTTATAAAAACGAAATCCTACAATAACTCACTTCTACGAAGGATACAAGTTAATTATTTCCTTTTTTCCAAAAACTCACGTATATACGTTGCAATATCCGTTCTTAATTCGGAACACATTTTGTGCAATCAAGCTCTAAACGCCTAACTTAAGTCTCATTACAGCCATTTGTTAACTAGGTCCTTGCACTTTGAATTGTGACGGATAGTTGTTTGTATTAAATTTAGGTTCAACAGATTAATGTCAAAGAATGACGTGGAGAAGAGTATTTCATTGTGTACGGGGATAAATGATTGTTGTTCTGGAATGAACACAATTTTGGTAATGACTGCATTGTACAAACCAAACGACATTTCCATGATATTAGTGTTGGTGGTTTAATAAAACCTCTAGATAAATATTGATAGTATACATGATCCAAGCACTCTACTTAACGTTTGAGAGAATTTTAATTAAACTGAATTGAACGACATTCTGAGATTTAATAACGGAATCCTGTCAATGAAAGCGTCGCTTGTTTTGTATTGCCCGTGTTTCTCCCCAACACGTGGTCCGGATTGCAGGGTCTGGATTGTAGGGTAGGAATGAAGTATTTGTATCGACTTTTTACACAATGACAACACTGAGAAATACAAACCGCTGCCTCCGATTTATTTGCGAACTCTTTTGTATGGAATTGGATTGTTTTGGCAAAAACTCAAACTGTAGATGTTCGTCCGATTTGAGACTGATAAATCGTAGTTTTGAAGTGTGTTGTAGAACATTTGGCGAGAACTAATTATTTCTACCGAGTTTGGTCTTGATATCTTGTTTGGAAATCGCATAAGCACAAGGTTTAGCCTTGTGACCCTGTGCTATTGAATCACTGTGATAATTTACCTTAATATGGAAGAAAAACAAGGCATTCAAGCGTTGTTTGATAGAAAGTCACGTGTTAAATGCAAAGTGGCTCAAAGTCTCCCTCAATCTGTGCTTATAGAAAGCTTAAAATATTGTTTCAATAAAATTACAGTATAATTGATAGTTAAGTTCAAATTACAGTTTAAAGCAGGGATCTTCGTAGAAACTGTTGGTAAGTTCTAAGACCTAAGACCCATTCTAACTCTTACATGAATCAGAAAATTATGTCAACAACATCTAAAGATGGTAATTACTAAAATTTTACGGAAACTAGGAAGGCAAGCCATTTTATATTCAAAACAAACGGACTGGTCGTGAAAGGGATAACTCTCCCCACCCAGAGTAAAGTCAATACCGAGGAATCCTGCAGTAACCCGGTCCTTGGTCAATGCTCTTCTAACGTCAGTCAAGTGTGGGACTTTAAACTAATTCACAGCTAGCCTCGTTCCTGTATCCAATCATAAATATCAAAGAAATATGGCGTTAGGTCTATTGTTTACAAAGACGGTTGTTATTAACGAGACAAATCTCAGATTTAGAATGTTTTAACTGTGATCGGAAGAATATATGTTTGTCGATATGAAATATCTCAACAATGGAGACACTTTTACAAGAAGAGGTAGGAACTCTGGTTTTGATTGGATTTTGACATACTTAAAACAAAAATATGTAGTTCATTTTGCAATGAATATAATTTCAGTTGCTACATCCAGTTGCCCTAGTCTTTAATTGAGGAAAAATATTTCATCAAAAGTTTTCTAGTTGAAAAAGAAATTAAAAAACAAAGTTATATATTTAGATGAATTCGATAGAAAGTTATTTTTGTTTTCGAATTCGCAATGTTCCTTGTTCGGTCGGTAGCCCCCCCCCCTCTAAATATCTCTATAAGATAGGGGTGTTATCTGTGCGCGGGGTTTTATTGCCCCCCTCCCCACCCATTAAGACAAAAAAAGAAAAGAAAAAGAAGTAAAAAAGGAGTAAATGTTTATCATATTTATTGTCTCGTGTTTCAAAACTTACAAACGTATTTAGAATGGATGGAGGGACAAGACATGTTAATAATTGATTGGCTTCAATTTTTAATTAAGACCAGGTTGTGTTGTTATGCTGCTGGACCAATAGACGTACAGTACAGCCAGACTTGTCCTCCCTTTACACGGGTAGTCCGTATGTAGAATCAAATTAATACATACCTATACCTGCGTCAGGTGAAGTGCCGGTAAATTACAATATCTGATCGTTCTCCAGACCCATAAACACCGTCATTTATTTGATGGCAGCCCCTCGGTATGGAGTTCAGAGGTTTGATAAATTCTAAAGTGTCAACAGGTCCCTTTCCTGAACGCTGGCAAACTTGATTTATGGCGGTTTGAGAAGTTATAAGTGGCGTGTGCATTTCGTGCAGATTGGAGGGTAATCAATGAGCACACCTATATTAATTGTTTTGTTTTGCCTGTTGTTCTTGGAATTATCAAACTGTTTTGAGGGAGTTTGAAGGATACCAATATGCCGTGTGAACGCCACACTTCTATAGAATGTTTGCTCGAAGCTTGTGTTTAATTGGAGAGCACTGAACATGACGCATGAAGGGCACGGTCCAAACACAGGCTTACTCCCGAGGAATAAGTCCCCACATTCCTTTAATATTATCCTGCCAATCTTCTATGACATAACATCTATTTGTACTCGTTCTCTTTAAAATCATAAAGACATCGTGTATGAAAAGATTAGTCAGGCAGAAAACAATTTCTTAAAGTTAATTACAGGTAATTAAAGTAAGGTAACTTTATATATATCATTATCAAGAAATGTATAGAATGCAAAAGTATAACATTAGTAATCTTATGTGTATAACTTTACTTTTTCTGAGGATCCTGGTGTATTAATATTTTTCACATATCTCTAAACGATTTTTGCGCTTTTAATGAGCAACTTTTACTCTTATTTGTACTTCATCTTTATTGGGTTTGTTGTTGTTGTTTTGGGGTTTTTTTTTTGTCTCCCAAAATAATTCATTATTCCTGCACAGCATAAAAATACGGACGAAATTATTAAAATCTACGTTTTATTCCTGTATGAGATTTCCCAATTACAGAAGGCTGTTCATATACTCATATACCTACAGAAACCACTATAAAATAGGACTACCATGTGCTCCCATGAGTGCCATTTGGTTCTTGGCCTGATGAGATGCATCTGTCGGTTCTTGGCTTGATGAGATGCCTCTGTCAGTTCTTGGCCTGATGAGATGCCTCTGTCGGTTCTTGACTTGATGAGATGCATCTGTCAGTTCTTGGCTTGATGAGATGCCTCTGTCGGTTCTTGGCTTGATGAGATGCCTCTGTCGGTTGTTGGCTTGATGAGATGCATCTGTCGGTTGTTGGCCTGATGAGATGCCTCTGTCGGTTCTTGGCCTGATGAGATGCCTCTGTCGGTTGTTGGCTTGATGAGATGCCGCTGTCGGTTGTTGGCTTGATGAGATGCCGCTGTCGGTTGTTGGCTTCATGAGATGCATCTGTCAGTTCTTGGCTTGATGAGATGCCTCTGTCGGTTGTTGGCTTGATGAGATGCCTCTGTCGGTTGTTGGCTTGATGAGATGCCGCTGTCGGTTGTTGGCTTGATGAGATGCCTCTGTCGGTTGTTGGCTTGATGAGATGCCTCTGTCGGTTGTTGGCTTGATGAGATGCCGCTGTCGGTTGTTGGCTTGATGAGATGCCGCTGTCGGTTGTTGGCTTGATGAGATGCCGCTGTCGGTTGTTGGTCTGATGAGATGCCTCTGTCGGTTGTTGGCCTGACAATGAGATGCCTTTTTCGGTTCTTGGCTAGATGAGATGCCTCTGTCGGTTGTTGGCTTGATGAGATGCCTCTGTCGGTTGTTGGTCTGATGAGATGCCTTTGTCGGTTCTTGGTCTGATGAGATGCCTCTGTGGTTGATCGCTCTGATTGGTTTGAGAGTAGTGTAGAGTTGCATTTAATTAATTTGGTATATCTCTCGGATATAGATCTATGATAATTTAAGCCGAATGATAATTACATCGCTAAGTTTGATTTTTGGAGTTTCACGCAGTTTCCATGAGAAGGTGTGTTCCAGAAACTTAATTGATCAGTGATATTTTAACGTTCAAATGATTTCGACCTTGAGCTTCAGATTCTTTGTATACGGCTCGTGACGGGGAATATAGACTTTGTTCATACTTTATTTTAATAAAGCCATACAAAAACCCATGTGATCTATCGATTCTACTTTAAAAAGGCAAAATCAATGGTGGGATTTATTGTTTGTTCCTGCAGCGCCTTACACCGCCATTAAACAAGAAAACACGAACCCCCAACACGTGTTCTGTAGGTTTAGTTTATTTGGAATGCACCAACCACTTTTGACAAGAAACGATATAAAAATACACGTAACAGAAAACAGAACAGATACCAGGGTTGTTGTATCACCTGAACACCAGTGTATTGTTTAATAGTCATAATCATATGTCAGTGTAAATTAACAATGGCCAGGATCTAATGAGACCAACTTCTTGTTTTACAGAATCAGTCGAAGGCGGTCGCCATGACGCTGACGACGATGCGGGCCGGGTTACAGCGGGCCTACCTGGACGGCCTGGAGTTTATACGCAACAAAATCTCGGACACCGAGAGCGAAGTCACCAAAACGAGGCTGTCGTTCTACAGCTGTAACGAGACGGACGAGGACAGTTTCCTACAGTACTTGAAGGAGTGTAATGACCATTTCCTAATGGCGAACAATGAGCTCCGGAGGAAGAACATTAAACTAGAGGTGATAGACAGCGAGATGAGGGTCGTGACTCTGTTAAACCACTTACGTGAAGCCGCGGAATTCGACAAAGGGGAGATAGCGTTCATCACTGGATTCTGGGAGAACATCAAACACACGGTGGAATCATTTCATTCACTGGTGGATAAGTTCCAGACCAATGTTCTCAATCGTCTCAATCAAAACTGTACCAGCTACAACAATGCGGATATCAGCCTGGAAGTGTCCAACCGCTACACTGAGGAGATATCTGGCTACATCGCGGAGCTAGAGCGGGAACTCACAAACATGCGCCTGTTGATGAAAACTTACGACGGGGGAATTCATCAGGATCTGTTCTCTCAAAACTCAAAGTTTGCGGAAAAAGTATTAGTCTCTTGTGATCTTAAAGCGTTCCCGATTCTTCGACTTGCTCCGGATTTAGCGGAAAAGATGGAGAACGTCTGTGCTATAGCGAGGAAATGGTTGGACCGTGACGAACAATATATGTATGAAGTAAACAACTACATCAAAGAAACAAGAAATATCGCCAAAAGGAGAGAGGAGGATCTAAAGAACCAGAAAGAGAAACAAAAGAAAATCGAGAAAGCGGTGAAGACGGCAAGCATCTTACTGCACAACAACAAAGAGAAGCTTCAGAAGATCGAGTCCGAGCTAAATTCTCTTGAAGGACAGTTAAATGGATTCAAGCAGGAGAAGAAGTGTAAGCACGAAGAGAAAGCTCAGAAATCTAGCATGGCCGACTTTCTATCCATTACAATGACACAGACACGAAAAAATTATAACCTACAAATGAAAAGACAACGTTTAGTGAAACAGGTGCGCGAACTGGAGGAATTTTTGATCGGACTGGAGAGAGAGCTTTCAAATGTGGAGGATGAGTTAATGGTGAAATCTCAGGAAAGGATTCTTATAAACGAAAAGGTAGAGACCAGTGTCAAAACATACGATACGCTCAAAACGGATTTCGAAAAATATTCGGATAATTTAGAGAAACTGGAACAAGAAGTGAATATTCTGTCTGGACAGTTATTGCAGCTGGAAATTATTCAAACCTACAAAACAAGTCCTGAGAACGTGGAACAGATCTTTGATCGTCCTCAGACTGTGAAACTAGCGCCGTCATTAAAAGAAAAAATAAAACGTAAGCGGAAAGGACTTCCGGTGACCGAAAGTTGACGCAAGAGCGCCGACACTACTTGTTTCCCCTTGCTTGTAACGTGTACAATATTGCATGTAGAAAACGTTATCGTTTCAGGCATAGTCATACTGCATTTATTAAAAGAGCACCTTGCTTATTATTTACATGTCACAAAATGGCGAACAGAAATTGTTATTGTTAATATACGATGTTGTTGAAAAAGTCCTGTGTTCGTTCTACAGAGCCAAAACGGAAGCAGGTGCCCGTAGTTATCCACGTCTGCAAACTAAGCATACCTCATTATGACATTCAGTCTATGTTGCCAAAATACGCAATAAAGTTACAGAAATGAATTTTGTTGGGGTTTTTTTGTATTTGCACTGTCGTTATTTTACACAATACAAATTCTTGCTTTAACTTAGCGTTAAATTAGAAAAGTCAATTAAAATTAAAAATCAAAAGAAAGTCACATTTATAAAAAGTACAGCATTATTGTTTTTCTATGAGGTATTTTGTACAACATATATCATTAAGTAGTACTTAAACGAAGACTTCAGATAAGTATTAGATAGTTTTAAAGATTTTGTCAATTTTTAAGGTGGTATGGGACATGTCGATGTTAATGCGGATGAAAGTACATAATAATTAAAATACTTTCACCGGTTTAGAATTTTCAAATTGCACAATATTTAACCAAAAAATACATTATAAAAATATCTGGAAAGGTAAAAATTTATTAAAAACCCCAGCGGGATTCGAACTCAAAGAGTTTAAGACTCGTAGAGAAACCTCTAATCCACTGCGTTATGATGTTAGGTGACAAGTTCGGGAAAGAAACTATTAATAAAATTAAACTTGATTTTATTGTTTTTTCGATAAATAGTACGTCACAACATGGAGGAGTCCCATACCACCTTAAATTTGCGCGTAATGAAGGCGGAAATAAAAAGAGGCGAAAATTTTGTCATATCTGAAGTGTTTTAGTCGTCATGCATCTATACTTATGATTTCATTAAACTTTAGAATGATACTGTTACAGGTTTATAGCTTGCAAACTTAGAGATGTTTATAGTTAGTAGATCTTTATCCAGTGCTACACCGCTGGATACAGATGTACACAATTAATACACAGCTAGATAGAACTTATATATATATATATATATATATATATATATATATATTTACATTTTCAACTGTCTTTGTCTGTGATAACATTACCAATCAATTTTGAACCCTAAAACCCAATAACTTCATAAAACATGAGTGACACAAAATGGGCGTGTCTTATAGCAAAACCGCGAGACGGTATTGGCTGCGACGCGCAGTAATACATAGCATGTGCTCCACGAAAAAATAGTGGTTTTAAATAATGTTGTTTTAAAGTGTACAAGTTGGAAATAATGTAAATACAAGTAATAAGGAATCATTCTTTGAATATTATGAGGTGATAATTTCTGTCAGAGCGTGGTCAAATCTATCATAAAGCCCTTCGGACTTTCTTGGATTTAACCACGCTCCGACCGAAATTATCACCTCATAATACTAAAAGAATGATTCCTTATTCCTTAAATATACTCCAAAGTAAAAGGAGCAACATATACTATAGTACATTTGTCCAAGTTTGGTCAACTCATTTATTGACGTCCTTGTTCCCTATATATATATATATATATATATATATATATATATATATATATATATATATATATATATATAATATTTATGTAAGGCGAAGGCGAGTCCCTCTTAGGATACAATCGCCGGAAGTGAATAACACCGAAGTCGTGCAATACAATATTTAAAAAATGTTTATTTCCTCATAAACAAGTGTATCAAAGTAACAAAAGGTGTAAAAACAGTTGAACACATAAGGATTAATAATAATAATGATAAACATAAGGATTGATAATAATAATGATAAACATAAGGATTAATAATAATAATGAACTTAACAGAAATAAGGTAGGTAGCATTTCAGAAAAAGGAGACTACTCTGTTGCTACTCAAGTCTACAGTTCCAAATCCTGGCAGAGTACAAGGAGCAACCACAGGCACCTGACGTTATAAATTTTTCTCATAATAAAAATAAATACCCTACGTGTATTATTAGATATAGGGTATTTATTTCTATCATGAGAAAAATATATAACATCAGGTGCCTGTGGGAGCAACAACAAGAATTTTGCCACAACATCACTGAAGAGATTTCTACAGTGTTTAACGTCCGAAAACATTTGATTTCATCCTCATTTCATCCATTATAATGCATCGCCATAAGTGACAGAGATTTACAATAAACATTGAATACTGTTAAATGCAAATAATTCCATATATGTTAATTATTCAAATAGATAATAAACATTTATTCTATATGTAAATCAAATATTGTAGAATAATTATCATTGAGACTGGTCGGTTGCTACATTTTATGGATCACAGGAAATTTTCTTAGTAAACACCAACACTATTTAAAAAAACCCAATATACATGGGAAACCACCTAATTTGAACTCCCATCCACAACAATTGCACAGCTACACTTACTTAAGTACAATACTGCCTTAAGGAGGCCGAGTGGTCAACAAATTAACCATCAGATCTTCCTTAAACTTTAATATATGAATTTTTAAGCTAAAAACTATCATAAAGTTAAGAAAAATATATAATATATATATAATCAATATAATTTAGCTTTAAATTCTGAGTATTTTTTATCTAAATACTTATACACAGCTCTTCTACTCAATGAGATTAAAATAGTCTAAATATGGCCACGACCATCGAACCCTCTGAAGTTAATCTGAAGTTTAAATTGCTAAATATTTCAATATTTTACTTTTTATCAAAGAATAGACTACAATAATAAGATTCCAAGAAACCACTGTCCTTTGTTGTTATAGAAAAAAGTTATATATACCTGAGGCCGGTTCAGCAGAGCAATCACTCACCAAAATTTGTGTTGCAGACGTGTGTTCAACAGAGCGATCGCTCGCCAAAATTCCCTATACCCGCAACTCAAAATTTGGCGAGCCCTTGCAAGCGCTCTCTCTGCTGAACACGCCTCAGGTTTGAGGAAATTTGGTGAGTGCTCGCGAGCGCTCGCTTTGCTGAACAGGACTCAGGCTCCACCATCACCAAAATCATATCACTCAACTCAGTCCTCAACTCAAATCCTTGAAAGAAAAGCGCATGATTTGAGGTCAAATCTAAGACTTGAGGCTGAGTATTGACTTGAGGAAAGGTGGTGACGAAGGGGCCAGTATATGTATATGGAAAGAATATGCTGTGTGCAAGAGTGGCACTGATGTAACAAAGCCTTTGTATTGAAAAAAAACAACATGACCCATCAAGTACAAACATCAGAGACCACCAACAACCTGGCCAGTTTTTCTTCACATTACATAACCTGATAAATTGTATAACAAGAAATTGTTGAACACAATAAGGTTGTTCTAAAAATGATTTGAAGAAACAGATGGAAAAATGAGATGGGAGACTCCATTAAAATGAAGCCATCAACAGAACACAAAAAAAACAGGCCTCCATCACAGAGTCCTGATATCTGTCCAATATCAGCTGCCTTAACATCTGAGCAGCTTTATTAACTATCTTTTACTACTCTGGATTCATTATTATTCGTTGATAACCAACTTTTTAAAGATTTCATTCTGCTGATTATTAAATCAAAACTTCATCAAAACATTAAATGACATTTTTTTGTGAATTTCAATGAATCCATAAAAATAAGGCAATAAATCATAAAATCAATTAATTCAACACCCAACAACAAAAACCACAGACATAATGCAGGTGTAAAGCAGCTAGTTACCAAAGGCACACGTAAACAAGTTACCACCCTGACTATTATGTGGGTGGAGTCAGAAGTGTTGCATAGTAATGATCATTAAAACACTAATAAACTTGTCATTTTAATACCTTAGATCTTTTAACGTTAAATGATTTATCTTTTTAATCACAACTGAAAAAAAAAATTAAAATTTCTATTTTCAACATAAACAAGAAATGCAACTTAGGAAGGTATAAGACACCTCCACATCATCAGAGACCCACTGGGACTTTCATAAATGTTCACAACCAACTTAACTATACATTTATTTAGCCACATGAACAATTGTGATAATTTCACTTTAAAAAATTCTGTTTGAAACACATGAACATTTTTTAAACCCTTTTAAAAAATTAGTACTAGTATTTTTAATAGAAGATTTCTGCAGTCAAACAACATTTATTGAACTTGATAGCGCAAAAAAAAATCTTCTTAGATATCAAGAGAAAAGTGATAATGAATTTAAAAAAAACAACATAACCATTGGCTTGAAGTTCAAACTCCCTTTAGTATATCCATGGTGTTTAAGCTGTAGTGTAGAAATATTGAAGTTCAACAGTACTCCACATGTAGCTGCAGTTCTGTAACATGGCTAGAAAAAGGTTGACATGCTGTAGACCACACAAACTGATCATCATGAAAATTAATGAAACCACAGTCCAAAACTAGCACACGTTTCAGTGCGTTGTAAATTGCAAGTTTTTTGTAAGTGAGGAACTGTACTTTTATATCATGTCAACCTGAATGTTCCTGTAGAGCTACAGACCTGCAGCTACTTCACATGATAAGATTGATTCTAAATAAGAAATTAATACCTCCAGAAATCACTAGAAATAAATGCATATAGCTCAATTCTCTGATTTTTTCAAAGCTTCAGCAAGGATTTTTATCCGCTGGATTTTGCTATCTGTGGCGTTCAGTGCTGCAGTCACGCTTTCTGACTTGCGGGGAGAAGTCTGATTGACCCCGCCCCTACAGGACGAGGCAGGGGAAATGTTTTTTTGGGAACTGTGACAG
Organism: Magallana ariakensis; assembly: GCA_020458035.1. Lineage (NCBI taxonomy): Eukaryota > Metazoa > Mollusca > Bivalvia > Ostreida > Ostreidae > Magallana > Magallana ariakensis. The sequence goes on along the minus strand of CM035815.1, from coordinate 2,372,915 downwards.
TGAGCGCTGTTAGAGGAGGAGCAGCCAGAGGTGGTTGAGGCAGGTATATCCTGCAGGATACGGTTTATAATGAACGACTCCTGATCACTTTTGCTGGATTTGGACGATGATGACATACTTGAAGGACTTCTGGACACTTCGTGTGGTTCCTGACCTACAGAGGACTGAGATCTGATGGAAGTCTTGGCTAGTATTGATGCTAGTCTGGACAGGTCAGTTATACCTGGTGGTCCTCCCCTCACCTCCTGTCTATTTCTGTGGTGCTGGCTGATTTCATGAGTATTTGCTGGTGTTGCTGGCATACTGACAGATCTATGATTCTGATGTGTGACTGGTGATTCAAATCTGGACGGTAAGCTGGTGTTGAGGTTCCTATCACTCTCCTCAGATGCTGCTGGTAGTCTTGCTTTGAATGAAATCTGACCTCGATACAGACAGCGTTTCTGCTGTAGATGGCCACTTCTGACAGAGAGTTGCTGAGACACTGCAGTGCTGCCCTGAGTCAGCGTGTCTGACCCACAAACACTCTGGTCATCATCACTCAGTGGTCGCTCAGTCCGGCCCAGATAGGGCTGTACATACAGCTGACTGTTGGTTTGAGATTCCACTGTTCCACTAACTACTGAGGATGCACCACTCACTGCTGCAAAGCTTTGAAGTATGTTAGAGTTTCCATGCACAGATGGAACTGATCGAGTATCAGAGTTCCCATGCACAGCTGGTACTGTGAGGGTATCTCCCTGGAGTTCTAGCTCTGCCTGTCTCCGTGCTTTCTCCACTCCTGCCATCTCCAGGAACTTCTTCAGGATGGTGTCCCTGTTCTCCTGACTGACCACCAGGGGTCTGTGTCGTGTCCCTCCCCAGTCGTCGTACTCCGACTCCTCCTGCTGACAGCCGGCTATTGGCTGGTTCTCCATCACGTACTGCGCCATCTCTAGCTCCAGTTCATCCACCTCCTTCTGCCTCCTTGTCGTGGTCTTGTCATTCTTTTTGGCAAATATCATCACTCCAGCTGGTTTGAACTCGTAAGTCTCTGAGTCTTCTTTTCTTTCTTCTAATTGCCTCGGGTCTGTTTGCTTCAAAACAGATCTTATTAACATGCCAGTTGGAACTTCCTCTGCTTCTGACTGGTTCATAATTTTTTGCACTTTCAAATCTTTTTCCACATCTGTCAAGCCTCTCAATGAAGACAGTGATGCATTCATTCCTCCACTGTGTGCCAGAGTTGTTTCAGAATTGCTCTGTGCAGGTTGTTTTGTGGGGCTAATATGTGGACTTGTGGTAGACCTTGAACTGAAACTCGCAGGATTCTGGCTAAAAGACACTGAATTATGGCTAACTGACAATGGACTACGGCTAACAGAGGCAGGATTTTGGCTAATGGAGGCAGAATTCATGTTAAATAAGGCAGGGTTCTGGTTAAGTGAGACTGGATTCTGGCTAACTGAGGCAAGCTTCTCGCCATCTGATGTACTGTTAGACCTCTGTTCAGCTACCCTACATGGTGTTCCATCTTCTTTGACAAATTTGAACTGATTGGCCACTTGTTTGAACATGTGTTGACCTTGAATTGAAAAAGGAAAATTTTACATCCAATCAAAAGGAGTTTAATTTTTTTATTGAGTATTTGCGTGGCATTATAAAAATGTTCCACAAGTGAAACAAAACTGAAGACAAAGCTCCATCTTTCCATCTTAAGGTGAACTAATCAGAGAACATGATTACACGTTAACTCTACTACTTTATGCAAACATCTACCATTTTTATGAATTACTATTAGTTCTTACTTCCCCCATCTGCTCAATTTTTTTTTGCAACTGAACTGATTTCAAGTGAATAATAAAAAATAAGAATAATTCAAAAATCAAATTTGGAAAAAGGAAAAAATCTTTTCCAAGTGAAATTTATATTATATTGTATTTTATAGATGAAATATTTGCATTATCTTATTAACAAAATTCTGTAAAATATTATATGGACATTTTGTGTATTTATTTATTAAACCCTGTGACCCAATTACAGCCGTAATGCAGAAGATTTGTTTTTAAAAGAAGTCTAAATGATTTTTTGAAAATCTAAGCATTTACTTTGAAGGTTCATTATGGTATCTAGTTAGAAGATACAAACCACTGTAGCATTGGTTGGTATCGCTAGATGTAAATTATTAATGCATTTGGGAATTTTTATCATGAAATTGGGAAAATCTGTTGCTTTAAGCCATTTAATATCTATGGCCCATTATTTGAATTGGTTCAAATTTGAGTGGAGTGGCAGCCCTGCTTGCATGTGCTGATTCCATTTTTTGTCTTATTTTGTTTAGTGAATACTATTAATTAGTTACCAGAGGCTTTATCTACATGTACCCGGTATATGCGCTTCTCACCAAAACACTGCACACAATACTACCTGTTTTGGGGTCTAATTTCACCAATTCTTTTATGGACATGATATATACCTTGGGAAGGTCCTTGATGCCAAATGGAATCGTGACTGATGATGACCTTGGAGTCCTGTACAGGAAGGACGTTGTCTGTGAACCCCTTCACGTTAGAGGTCTCGGCACTGAGTCGCTTACTACCCCAGCGATAGCTGTCTAAGCAAGGCATCAGTTTCCTTAGTCCTTGAAATGCCATTGGTATAAGGTTGGACTGAAAATATGATATAGTTATTTACTTCAAAATTGATAAAGATGATTCATACCCATACACGTCTCTTTAAGATAAATCTAAATTTAATAAATTGACCTTGGTCAAGTGACCTCAGGTCAGGGTCATGACACATCTTCAGCTCATCTTTGAAGTTAGTATAAACATACAATTTTTTCTCTTAAAACATTCAGAATCACCTTCTGTGTTACACTTAAGCAGCAATTTATTGTAAAAGGGTCTCATTCACCATTTGAGCTAAAATTCATTTTCCTTTTTTGCTGTTAAAAATGCTTTATTAAGGTATGTCTAATGTGTAACCAAAATTTTGATGTAAGCATTTCAGTTAAATGCAAGAAACAGGTCTCCTAATTCTTTATTTTGACAGTGATTACCTGGTGTGTCTCTGACAGTGATTACTTGGTGTGTCTCTGACAGTGATTACCTGGTGTGTCTCTGACAGTGATTACTTGGTGTGTCTCTGACAGTGATTACTTGGTGTGTCTCTGACAGTGATTACCTGGTGTACCTTTGACAGTGATTACTTGGTGTGTCTCTGACAGTGATTACTTAGTGTGTCTCTGACAGTGATTTCCTGGTGTGTCTCTGACAGTGATTACTTGGTGTGTCTTTGACAGTGATTACCTGGTGTGCCTTTGACAGTGATTACCTGGTGTACCTTTGACAGTGATTACTTGGTGTGTCTCTGACAGTGATTACCTGGTGTGTCTTTGACAGTGATTACCTGGTGTACCTTTGACAGTGATTACCTGGTGTGGGTTTGACAGGGATTACCTGGTGTGGTTTTGACAGTGATTACCGTATTTTTCGGAATTTAGGTCGATCTGTTTATAGGGCGAAGGAGCCCGTTTTTGGCAAAAAAAAATTTAAAAAGTATAAATAGGTTGATTTCAATGAATTGGTAAAAAAATTACCGCTAGTTTGAATGAATAAAAATAGCAGTGTTTTAAATCAATAATGTTATCATATCTATAGTAACTTTCTTATCTTAAAGGTTAACAGTTTTAATAGAAGGTTAATAAAATGCATTACTTAAATTTACACATCTTATAAAATGTGTGAATTTGCACCATGATTTTCAACCCATTTTGTTATAGATTGTTTACACGGTATTTGTTAAAGGTGATCAAGTTCACTTCCCTGTCACGTGTTCAAACTGGTGTCAACCGGGTGATAGTAACCTAGCCCGGAGGCATGTATAGCACATGCAACCTTGTGTCTTTGTTATTAGAGTCTGAAGTAACGTATTAATTTAGTTTACCAGGGTAAGGCGGGTTTTTATTTCACCAGCTTATGTTACCAACCATCTATCATCATTGTAATTATTTGTCAAGACTGTTGGTCAGTCTAACTTTTAAACTTTTACTCAGGTATCGTACCGCATGAATTAAACAATGTTTATGTAATCTTGGTAATCGTGTGACTTTTTTACTGTGTATATACACATGGATCAACCTCTGATCTTATCAAAGCCTGCGGGCATGATTGGCACGTGCGTGTAGCTCAACCATGTATAAACAAGTACATTGATTATTTCCCAGACTGAATTCAGACACTCATATACTAAGTTTTGGTATCAATTGGAAATAAACACACAAATCTTAGTAAAAAAGATTTTATTTTCAAGCATAAGTTAAAAAAAATCAAGTTTATTCCGTAATTACATTTTGTACGGTTCTCATTTTACTTTTGGCCTTTCTATCAGACTTAGCGATTAAAAAAGAAATTTATGAAGGAAATAGATTAATTCACATTAGGTTTGTCATGATAAATTACTACATTATATTGATAAAAATTCAAACGATTTTCAAAAGAAATTCAAGCGGTATTATAGTAAACTCCCATGATTTTATTAGGGGTTTGCATCATTTTTTTTTTCAAAATTTTGTATCAAATAAAAAAAAAATGTAAATAGGGCGAAGCGATGAATATGGCGAGGTCCACGTGCCAGGGAAATTAGTATCGACCTAAATTTCGAAAAATACGGTACCTGGTGTGTCTTTGACAGGAATTACCTGGTGTGTCTTTGACAGGAATTACCTGGTGTGTCTTTGACAGTGATTACCTGGTGTGGCTTTGACAGTGATTACCTGGTGTGTCTTTGACAGGAATTACCTGGTGTGTCTTTGAAAGTGATTACCTGGTGCGCTTTTGCGTCCTTTGTGGAGGAATCCCTGACCTGGGACAGATACACATCCACCCCTGCGACGTACTCGGCCATCATTTTCTCAATGAGAACCTGACGTAAAGGACGGAGGTGTACCACGTTCTTATAGAGGGCGTCTAACAGCTGTCGACTGATAGGACGAGTAGCCCAGATCTCCTCATCATGCTGAAGGACAGAAACAGAGTTCTAAATTTTACAATAATTCATTTTGTTCCCAGAATATCATATATAACTATATCGTTTAAAAAATGTTATCTTTTAAATTAATGACATTTTCATATATTGTAAAAACTTAACAAAAAATTACAAACTTGTAAATCCATAGATGTGAATAAAATTTTTTTTTAATAATTTAAAATACTGCATATTTGATTAGGTTTTTGGTAAATACAAGTTTACACAGCATGTAGTTATTCAGTCTTTCTCCTTAACTGATTGACCATCAGAAGTGTTTACCTTCTTGAGCCTCTCTCTGGTTTTGAGGTTGAGGACTTGCTCGGGCTCTAGATTCAAATGGTTAAGAGCACAGTCCGCGAGGCCTTTCACATAACGCGGCCAGTCGCCTCCCTTACCTCCCTTGAACAGGCGATCCACAAATATGTCAGCTACCTGAAAAAAACCAAATTAAACAAAACATAATATACGACAAAAGTTTCAGGTATTTGGCTGAATAAAACAGCATGGATGTTTAAAAATTCACAGACAAAACCTGGCTCTTACCTGTGTATCAAACACGTTGATAAGTTTGATGTTGTGGCGGTGGAACAGGTAATCAGATATCAGACGACAATCGTGGGTTACCTGTCAAAAACAACACAGTGTAAGTGATAAAGCTTCACTGGATAAAAACATGGCGTATACAACACAGAGTAAGTGATAAAACTGCACAATACAGAAACATGTCATGTACAACACAGAGTAAAATAATAAACATGAAACACGTAAGGAAACCTTCCAATACAACACAGCCTAAGTTCATAAAAGTTTACAGATTTAGTGAATCATTCAAATTAACGATAATAATGATTCATCACACCATCAGGCTCTAGTAATAGTCTTCTTGTAGATTGAAATTCCTATCATACAAGAGAACTGTTCAATCCATGTGTAGCCCTTTACATACATGATATAGCCTTATAATAAATGTTGGGTCATTCATCACTGAAAACTACTGCTCTTCCTAACAAGAACATGTAATAAACACAGCTATTCATCAGTAATTCATCTATCACCATCTATCACCATCTATCACCATGCCAGGCCACCATAGTTCTACTCACTTTTAAGACATCTGGGTTTCCTAAGATGGCTTTGATTCCTTCCTCAAAACACTCTGGAGGCAACTCCAAGATGTCAAACAAAAACACATCTCTGTCTGTGGCAAACTGAAACAATAAAATATCAGCATTATCATTATTAACTAAGACTGTAAGTGTGTGCATCTGACAGCTATAAAAATATAACACCACTATACACATACATTTTCAAATTAACATACATGTACAACTACATATAAACATTCCTAACATATGCAAACTAAGAGTGAATACACTTTAAAGAAACAAAAATAACAAGGGCATCGCAAAGCGGAGCATCCCCTTGCGAAACGAAAATGTTGTGCAGGGAAATGCATCATTTAGGAATAAACATGTAATTGAGGAGACCAAATATTTTTGTTAAAAACCACTTTGATTTAAAATATTTCGTTTATTCCTATCCCATGCACGCTCTGATCCATGGGGGTAGGTGCATTAATGTGGTTGTACAATTCCTCCCATAAATAGCGAAAACACACCACAAACGTGTTAAACTTTAGTAATATACATGTAGTTTTATGAATTCTCTTTATCATGTTTATCTTGTGATATACATTACGCATTTAGACAGCTCCAGTAGTGTAGGCAAAAAAAGTTTCATATTAAAAATGATACGTAGCTAAAATCTCAGACTGGCGGTTTATATTCTGCTCTATGGGTAAATTCGAGTTAACATGTCGTAATTTTAACCCCAATATTTTAAAAAGAGTAACGTATCTATATTTTTATATTTAACGATTTACATGAAATGAAATCCCGGTTAATAATGTTGACGATATTCGTCAAAGTCTCTACTGAATTATGAACCTGTTCTTCGTTAAATATAGCCCAAAATTCAGCTCCTTGTTTTGATTAAATTAGAGTGAACTTAATCTCCTGCTTGCTTCAGTTTTTCACTTTTGACATCCTTCTAACTACCCATATCTCAAAAATGTTTGCTCCTTACCTTTACAGGGCCTACATCCAAAACAAATATCAAGTTGTTGATTTGAAATGTTTACTTTCACGAACCAGAAGTCGTATATGAAATTCCTAAGTGTTGTAATTTTAACGATATTTTAAAAAATATATAACAGAATTCCTTGAAAATGAATAGGGTTTGTCCTTTAACCATGCTTATGAAGTGTACGAAGTTTGATAAACATGCATGCGAGGGTTTTCTTTGAATCTTGCTAAAAAGGCTGAAATGGACACACATACATACACACACACGCACAGCAGCGATGCTATATCCCCTTCGCAACAAGTTGTGCGAGGGGATAACAAGTGTGGAAAGGCATTTCTCTAAGACATAAGCAACTAGTATCCATGGTAACAAGTCTCCATGGTAACAAACTCTCACCTGTACCCAGCAGACTTCGCCGGATCTTCCGACACATACCCCCTGCATGGCTAGTCCAACTACTGCACAGTGAAGTACCGCATCAATCTGTAATGTCCCACGATAGAGGAATTATCATTATAAACCTACATGTACATGTACAAACAAGATTTTCACCGTTAGAAATCAAAATGATGCTTTGAACTAATACATACGGCGTCGTGAAACTTCCTGTCCACTTTATTGATGAGGACATAGGGGGCCTCAGTTCCCCCCTCCAGGGCCTCAGGGTCACTGCTGGAATCATAGTCAGAGCTCCGGTTATCTGTAAGGAAGCATTCACTGTACTGTAAGCTCATTCACTACAATATTATCTCATTAAGTCTTACATACACATAACTAGTAGCATTCACTGCACAATAACCTCATTCACTCTTTAATAAACTGTAAACACTATTTAAAGAAGGGACCCAAAGGTCTTTACTGTCACACAAGTATAATACAACCCTGCGAAGGATCAATACAAAGCAAAAACCACTTACATAGGTGTTGCTAAAAACAAGTTTTAATGCCCTTAAAATTACAAAGTTCAACATTTAAACAACCTACATCTTTCAATGTGTAAATCAAAGTACTGAAGTACTGACGGGAGTTGATTTTATCGACTATTATTCATTTTAAGATCAACGATATGTTAGGTTATTTTGCATGGCAAGTAGTTTTCTAGACCCTGTTTCCTATATGTATTTGAATTATACACATTTTTTATCATATGAATTCTTCGACAGGAATTTCGTGAAAACCCCATATGAATCATGTGTAATATTCAAATATTTAATTCCATCAAACTACGTATCTTTAGTCGAAATATTTCTGATGAATTGTATGGATCCAAGCACTTTAGAACTCTAGTCTCGTTCAACCAGACGCTCGTCTGTCTCCGTTAATCTCCGACAAGCAAGAGAGACTCTCTGCTTGTCGGAGATTAACGGAGACAGCCGAGCGTCTGGTTGAACGAAACTATATTGAACTCTGGCGTAGGAATACATACAATGTACGAATATAAAAGAATATCTATGTTGTTCGTACCATTTAAAATCTGACTATTTAAAAGGTATCTATAAATAAGTATCTTTGAAAAAATATGCTTTAGAATACATTACATCGAATTTATCGATTATTTTCAAGAACTAAATGTTGTCAGCGGTGTTAATTTGTGCTTAGGTCCAAACACTGTTTCACTTTCGGTTTGCCTGAGTAACTGCATAGGAGAGTTGATTAAAATCAACTCCCAAAAATCTATCAAACACGCTGGCACACCCTTGAGTTTAATTAGATCATCAAGTGAAAACCCCCTTTATATACATGTAAACTTATATTAAGATGCGCAATACAAAAAGTTAACCTTTTGTTAATGTATGATTTACTCCAAGTGTACGACTCATGTGTAAGGCAGCATATAGTTTAATTCAATTACTTAGAACTTTGATGTCTGATAAATTCAACATCTAGAGGGATGGGGATAATAAAGTTCACAAATTTTGCCACCCTCCCCAATTAAAAAAAGTTACACATCCAGATTAAGTCAAGATTGGCCAAGTTGTTTTGTAGAAAATGAAAGTTTGAATCTTTTTACTACTGTGACCACCTTTACAGAATTTGTTGTTTACACAGTCCCGTTGTTTACACAGTCCTGCCTGTCCCACAAAAAAGGACCAGATACAAGATATTTTTTTAAAACACAAAAGTTTTTGCATAGTCATATTTGGATGCTTAATAATCCAATTCAATTTGCCAATGATTGGCAGCACCAGCATACCTTGTTTGATTGGATGATCCGTGCTGGTGTTAGCGATGTTGGACAGCAGGACAGTCTCCGGCTTAAAGTCCCGCATTCTCTGGAGGTGGGCTGGAACATATTTTGTTTTGGATAACTTCTTGCCCATCTCTCTGGAAGAAAGTACATACAATTAGGACAGGAAAAGCTCGGGTTTGGTCTGATTCAATATCACTAATATCAGGCTACTTTTAATTTCTACTTTATAAAAGAAAAATAATAATCATTGTTTGATTCATTTCTAAGGAATGGCAAATATAAATTTTCATAGATATGTTACTCTGTCATATTCAACATTAAATACAATAACATGTCATTTCACTGTGTATAAAATAAAAGGATTATTAAGCAGAGAAAGCAGTTAAATCTGTTTACTTTTTCTCCACTAGACTCTCTGTCACATTCTTGCTGGAGGGTTTCAATTCATTCTCAAATGCATAAACTAAAACAGAAACAAACATTGAATAATATACAACAATCTGCTCAAAGACCTCCAGTATATGGACATTATAACAAGTTAAATATCCATTCTTTATGAGATAACATTTTCTTATATATATAGAGATACACTGTACTTAGAATACACACTTAAAAGGAACTTTGATTACAGTGAGTTTCACTGTATATCTGTTGTGTGAGATCTGTGATTGTTTTTTATCCAATATTTCAATTAAAATTTCAATTAACAAATGCAGAACTCAGAACTTTCCATTTTCAGAGAGAAGGCCCAAAAAGCTTAAATTTCTAGTACATATTTCCTATCAACTCACTGTCTTGTAGCTCATCATTGAAAAAATGTTTTATCCCAGGAAGTCTTCTGCCATCCTCATCTGTGACTATAAATAGATTAAACATGTTCAGAAAAATGCACATGAAGCATGTGAAAATTGACAAAATACCAGGAATACATATGTATAATAAATTAGTTTACAGGGCAGAAAACGATACCTAGTGCAGTGAGAGGCAGGCAAAGCAAAGCTTAATGGTATATATAAGAGAATCAGTGAAAAATGAAGCTTAATCAGGGGTATTAAAAGCTAAAAAATTTTATTTCAGCTCATGGACGCCGTCATATACATGCCTGCCAGTTTGGCAGCCGTTTTGTTCGACTGGCGCTTGTCATTGTTTATTTACCCGTAAACTTGATTAAAAACTTTCCATGCAACGTTTCAAATTCAATCAAAGTAATTTAAATGAAAATAATTGACCATGCAAACCAGGCAAGTTTTGACAGTGCTTTAGTCAAGAAACACGACTATTCTCATGCACATCTTAACAAATTATTCGATGGAATATTGAAAAATCAACATCAAGAATTTGATATTTTAAAGAACGAATAAAATAGCAATTTATCAACATATCCAAAAATGTTTCTGGAGTCACATTGTTTAGGACACTGTGGTTGCACAAAAATTTGTTTGCCAAAACTCTTCAGTTAGCATTACCAAAATTTGTTCCGTTCAATCTACATATTTGGCCGATTTATTTTTAAAATAACAAAAACAAACTTTTCAGGTTTTTTATTTTGCAGTACAAATTAGTTCCTATTTGTGATGTCTACAGGTCAAGTACAATCACTAAATTTTACTACCTAGCTTGAATGACCTACATAGCTTTATTAAGTAGGTTTTTTAGCTACTTTTATGCAATTTTGATTTTTATGTAAAACATACAAAAGTTGCAAGAAACTGTCAACCTGTATTTGTACTGTTTAGTTTTAAAAAAGCAACCCAAGCAAAAAAAGTTAAAACATTGCTGCTTTTGAGAAGTTTTAAACATAACATGAATTTCTATTGTTTGAGTAACCGCATGCCACCTTGTGTGCTTGAGGCATGGATAAGTGTGACTTAAAGCAATATGAGCTGTATTTTTAAGAATTTTATTTTGCTGCAAAAACCTGCTAGTATGATAAGTCTGCATGTAACTTAAACTTTTATGATAAATAAGATTTAAAAAAATCTTAAATTTTTGTCAGAAGAAAGATTTCTCTTCTAAGGAATATATAGCAGATCAATTATTGTACAGGAGGACACTAGTTCAATTTTGCTTCAATTAAGGCTTCTTAACGGCTTTCCCACAAAAAATATGGCTAATAGAAATTAAAAAACCATGATATTTTTGTCATTTTAGAAGAAAATAACATTTTCATAAAAAAAAATTCGTTATGAAAATTGCAGGTCATATTGCTTTAACTTCACATTGTGCTGAATTATTACCAATCAATCATCATGTTAACCAGAACTGTTCTTCTTTGTTATTCCATTTAAGAAGTAGCTGTTTGGTCACACAGTTATACATAGCCTCAAAACTTTTTGAACTTTGACTGCCATTGCACAAAGAAAGCAACAATATTAAGACTACAAACGTGACTTTTTCATAAATTGTTTTTATAGATCAGTTTATTAAAGTTGAAAATTATTGCTGCACCAAAGTGCTACTTTTTATACAAATGCTCAATTAAGACAGAAGTATGCTTAATTAGCTAAATAAACCCACATTGGGTAGGTAAAAAAAAAATCTTTGTAGGTAATTCAAGCTACGTAGCTAAATTTAGTGACTGTACTGTGTACTGGACCTGGTCCAGAAACGCCATTCATTCCAATTAAGGTGTAAAATCTGTAACTTTGATTGGAAAAAATACCCACATGCGATTGCATCTTGGTCAGCAGCTGTTATACATGTTAATCAGACTTGGTCAAGACATCGGCCATCCTTACCTTTGTGCAGAGTTAGTTTGCCAGTCCCAGTGTCCATTGAATGGACAAAGCCATCGAATCGAGAGTCATCTTTTAGGATAACTCTAACCTGCTTCCCAATGTGCTCCATGTGAAGGTTTTATGGATATACTGCACATGCAGAGACGCTGAGACGACAGGCAACCGCGCTAAAAATACAACCGGATGTATAGCTAGAAGGGTAAAATTCAAACCATTCCCAGAAAATATCCCGTATATTGAAAAGTCAACGATCTTTTATTTTAAGTAGTGTAGTGTAACCAGAGATATAAATAACTAAATAAATAAATATTATTTATGTATCTGGTGTAACTGAAGCATTCCCACGCAGGCTGCAATACATGAATGGCAGTGAATGTATGATTGCAGTTTGGGAGTTATATAGGGAGAGTGAGAAATAAAGTTCAGTTTTATGTATTTTACTCATTGTTGCTGAATGTATTCTAGAGTAGCTTGGATAAACATATATCTGTATATCAAACACAGTGTTCAGTTATGAGACAAACATAACACATTCTAGTTCCAAAAATGTATTTTTTATAAAGCCATTCCTGCAGATGTCTCAATATATTGTGAAAATGGGCAGCTCAATTTCCATTATTTTTTTTTTAAGCTGAGCAAGTTTTACGAGCACAGTACAGCACAACAGTAGAGCACATCTTTACTAATATTTACATGCTTTGTGCTACACGAGTACGTTGGAAAATATATCAGTTTAAAATTCAACTGTTAACCTAACTGATTTACAGATGTATTGCAAAAGTTACTGCCATTAAGTTTTATAAAAAGTAAACAATTTCTTTACATGCATCCAGCAATGAACCGACTATACATATGTACGTCCACTCCAAACTCTCTGCACACAGCACTCCAAACATCAGCACCAGTCAGACATACATACATGGTTCATAACCCTTAGTACACAAAGATTTAAAAATCATAACACATCATAGATGTCTTCAGACAATTTTATTAATCACTTGATGGCAAATGACAAGTTTATAATCGTAATCAGTACAACTCCTAACAAACCACTCGAAGAAAAATAGGTAATGATATGGACCGCTAAACTAATCAAACTTCTGTCAATTCTGAATTGAATCTGTAAAATGTAAAAATTGTCAACATATAATGGACGGATGACAGCAATGAAGTGCTTGATGGAATATCACAACTAAGTTCATGGAATGTGCAAAACTTCACAATTAGAAGCACTGTCTGAGACGAGCAGATTCACCGATCCACCTTACAATGGTCAACAATCAGTGTTAATGAGATTCTACTAATTCATGGAGAGCCAGTATATCTCAGCAATAGACGTACAGGTCTATAACAGATCTACAGAATACACAGTCACAACAAGTAGTGTGTAAATAACGCACACTTAAAGATTTGATACTTTCTAGGATATTTCTGTTCAAAATATTTGTTATCACATACAAGCTTTTGAATTCATTAAAAATCTACAGGTCCCATTTTATTTTGGTACACAAACACAAGGTCAGTCAGATCAATTGTGAGACAATGTTCTGAATAAAAATAATAAGATGATTATGACAGCAGTGTAAAACACAGGGCAGATCCTCCTCCTACAACACACAGGTAACACATACAGGTAACTCACACAGGTAATCCATACAGGTAACATACATAGGTATATTGTGTATCTTATTTACATGGAATCTACAAACATACAAACATTCTGATTATTTTTTTTTTTTTGCAAACAAATTCAATTTGAATAATACTACAACATTGCATGTACAATTAATAGTACATATAAAAGAAAACAGTTTTATGCCTCCAGCATGGGAAGGCTAAGGGGAACAATTCCTCTTTCGTTGATTTATTGCTATCTAGAATAAAAAGAAAAAAAATTGTTATAAGAATTGATTTAACCAGTATTAAACAGAAAACTGTGCATTGTGTATTAGATAAGATATGCATATAGTTTTATCTCACAAATGATGAAACCAACAATGATTAAAACTAGGAAAGATTTTTTGTTTACTGCTAAATTAACACAAAGTACATGTGGCAGATAGCAAACTATAACACATAACTTTAAAACACTTAATTCTGGAGAAGAGAGAGTGGCTTAACTTCATGGGTAATAACACATTACCCAGTGGGAGGGTGGATTTTCTCTATGTTAAAAACACATTAGGTTTATTTACACAGCTCAGAACACTTTTGGCAGTGGGAGGGTGGATTTCCTTTATGAGAAAGAAAACATTATGCAATGAGAGGGGTTACTTACACAGCTAATAACACATGGCTTTAAGATGCTTAGTTCTGGAGAAGGGAAAGTGACTTTCCATCATAAATAAATAAAAACACATTAGGCAGTGGAAGGGCTTACTTACACAGTAAAGTGGGAAGATGTTTTTACTTACACAGCTTAGAACACATCATCAAGCAGTGGGAGGATCCTTGAGGAACTGTCCATCACCGGCTAACTCCTCCTTCCCCTCCACAGAGGACAAGATGGCATTGACATTCCCATTGCTCTGCTGTTCCTCATTCATTTTGTTCTCAATTTGTTCCTAAAGAAAAATCATAAAAAGCAACAATTCCACAATACATGTATTAAGATACATGTAGGATACATTTAATACATCATGCATTAAAAAAAGATCTTTACCTGTGAGATGTTAAGATTTCCAGCAGGTAAATCTCCAACTGTGATCTCATTTCCATTTTCCTCATCCATCTGTCAAAAAAAAATTTAAAAAAAAACCCAATGCAATATCAAAACAAAAAGCCAATCTTCTGCATAACTTTATAATGTATCATTGCATTTTATAATTGTCCTAGAAATAAATGTGCCCACAACATGATTGAATATAATTTGCAGTTGATATTACAGATAAGAACTTATCCATGAGACATGAATAAAACCACATAGGACTTATAGCTGAAAGATTTTATAAATTTTTGAACAATATATGAACAACATTAACAGCATTTAAAAATTGCTTATCTAAGTAATACTTTTACTAGAAGTACAGAAGCAGTGTCTTACATGTCCATTGACCTGCGGACTGACAGCTGATTCTTTGGTGGGCGTGTCTTTGGCTGAGGTGGTCGTGTCTTTGGCTGGGGTAGGAGTGTCCCTCTGTGGGCTGTTGCTGTCACTCCGGGCCCCCTGGTCGTCGTCATTATCGTCCTGTGTGTCGTCCCCCTCCTGATCCACATTCCCGTCCTGCTCCATGGAACACTCCATCAGGTGGGACACAGCCGTATCCGACGGATCGTCAGCACTCTGGGATTCATCTGCATCCTCATCATCTTCATCGCTCCCAATTCTGACCATCAGATAATTTGCCAGATTTATATAAATTTCTTGTACATAATTAAAAACATTATTGCAAGATACTGGTTATGTCCATCTTCGCTAGCCAAGGGTTTATGATCCACTCTGCTCCTCTACAACCCTTGGCAGATTTAGCCAATGTTTACAGAAACAGCACATCTAGCGATCGAGTTAAATTAGAGCAGCTAAAATACGTATTTTAAATCTAAAAGGTTTAGAAGAAATGGCCGTGTGAAAAAAGAAAAAAATAACAATTATTAAGAAAACCCATATATTAGTAACTATATATCGTATTTTATTTATTAATCGCGTAAAAATACTAATAATGAATGTATTTATATTTTATATAAAAACCCAACGAACTACACCGCCAATTAGTAGATTCTCTGCTATCGCTTGTCTTCGCAGCCAATCAGATTCCGTTGCGCGAGTTTTGATTTAGTCGGCTAAATCTGCCAAGAGTTGTAGAGGAGCAGAGTGGATCGGAACCCCTTGGCTAGCGAAGATGGGTTATGTCCTGTTTGAGTGTATTTTGAATGATTTGAATGATCATTGTAAAGTTTTTACTTCTTGTAGAACATCTCAAATGATTTAACAATCTCCTTGCTACTAGTAGTTCAAGGTAGAAGGCATTGCAAAAATTTTGTAGATCACAAGTTGGAAGTCTGTACAGGTGATATTGTACAGGTGTTATTTGATGAGTTACCTGGTGAAGGGCTTGGTCTCACTAGGAGCTAGCTGTATCTGTACAGGAGCATTCTTGTATGGTGATTCTGTGTCATCATCTTTATCCTCAGAATCCTGGATCCTCACTTCATTGGCAAACTCATCATCTCTTTCCTTAAAAAATAGCCACACACAAGCCATATTATATTTCAATAAGGAATTCATCTTGAACACAAATACAGTCAGTCAGCTGGGGAAATCATAGTAACTTCAGATTGATTCATTGTATTGGTTTTTCATGATCTCACTGTGCACATTCTGATTTCTGTGTTAGTCAGTATGAAAACATGCCCTCAGTGTCACTCTGTCTTTGTCCTTTGTTAGTCAGTCAGTGTGTTATGTGACCTGATTGTGTGGGGTAAGGTTGTGTGGGGCAAGGTTGTGTATGAGGTGAGATTGGGGGGGTTTACCTTGCCGAGTTCCTCCTCCTCCTCCTCCCGGTCGTTGACCCGTACCGAGGAGTTTAGTGTCTCCTCCTCTTCATCAGTCACCGTCTCTGTGGTGTCGGATTCATCTGTCTGCACCAAATGCTGCATTCCAGATTCATCATCGTAGGCAAGAGTCTGGGATAAAGAAATATTTATTATAGCAGTCAAATCAAACCACGTTAGAGTATTGCAACTACAATATTGATACCTGTTGATAGGCATTCCCCTCCAAACCTCAATAATATTACTCAGATAAAGTATCGATGATATCAATGAACTGACCTGTGTAGCGGAGGAGCAGTACTCATCCTCCCCGGAGTAACTAGCAGGCTCCCCCAGACCCTCCATCAGCTTGAAGAAAGCCAGCTCATTGAAGAGGGCCTCAGACATGTCCACCAACAAGTCCTCCCCACACTGCCGCATCCTGTCACAGAGCAAAGCCACGACTCATTTACAGTGTTCTACACATACACAGCATTAACAATGTCCGATTATCAGCTATGTCTAATGCCAGTATCCAGAAATTATCTGTTCGTAACATAGATCTGGCTTTTCTGTTGGAAATTGTGTAATAACCTTTGAGTGTTTATAATCATATTTGTAATAGAGACTTTGTCTCAGTGATGTCACGAGAACTGTTAATGTATAATGCATGATGATTTAGGGTTTAATTCTTCAAATCCTAGTCATTGGATTTAAAATCCTAATCATTGGATTTAAAGAAAATAGGCATTTAAAAAAGAAGTTCTTCCTTGTCATGCTTTACCACAGAAATAGTGTGTCTAAAATCACAGTGTCTTACTTTCTGCCCTAATATTTTGTCAGATTTTATTACTTTCCGCCCTCATATTTTGTCAGAGTGTCTTACTTTCTGCCCTTGTATTTGATCAAGAGTGTCTTTCTTTCCGCCCTTGTATTTGATTTGATTGTCTTACTTTCTGCCCTCATATTTGATCAGATTGTCTTACTTTCTGCCCTCAAATTTGATCAGATTGTCTTACTTTCTGCCCTCATATTTGGCCAGCGTGTCCTGCAGGGTGGAAGACATCTGGTTGCTGAAGAAGCGCGAGTACTGGGAGACCTCGCCCTGCCTGGCCAGGGACAGCACCAGGCGCTTGATGTAGGCCAGTAGCTTGGTGGAGCACACGCTGTCCATGTTCTCCTTGATGACCGGGATCACCTCCTTCATAATGCCTTTGATCTGCTGGTCCAACTGCTGGGTGTCTATCTTTGGGTACTGGAAAATAGTACACCCGGTCATGTAGACTAAGGTACAGTCTCTTATCTATGCTCAATTACATGTAGGTACATAGCAAGATCAAAGATTGTTTCTAACAAATACTCCTTTTCCTGTTTAAATTTGTCCATATTCACAGTTTTCACAGATAATTCTTTGCAGATAGTATTATTTACATGTGTGTGTATATATATATATATATATATATATATATATATATATATATATATATATATATATATATATATATATATATATATATATATATATATATATATATATATATATATATATATATATATATATATATATATATATATATATATATATATATATCATACATAATTATAAATACATATTGATTTTTAACACCACTTAATTAACCTCTGTTTGTATAATATGTACATGTGAGTTGGTCACTTACAGACATGGAGGAGAATGAGCTGTCACTGCCCTGGTCCACGGCCGAGCTACTGGTGGGCTCAGCCTCCATGCCCATCTCCCTAAGCTCTCTCTGCTGGGTCAGGGCTCGAGCCTTAGCCTCACCCTCAGCTATCTTCTTGTCATACTCCCTCATTCTCTTCAAGGCCTAAAGAGTACAGGTACAACATTTCACATCCAGGAATGTTCCATATATTTACTATATACTGTAAACCAACATTCATTCATGGCTACTCATTTTCGCCATCAAGATTTGCAGCGAGAAATATTTGCGATGACAAGGCTCCTGCAAATGTCATGAAATTTTCTCGCATACGAATTAAAGTTGATTTACAGTATTGTTTAAAGTTTATTATCATCACATTCCAAGATATATTTACTATTCTGAAACCTGTTTATAGACATGAACATAAGAATGAAAACTCCACCTTGTCAAGATGTATGACGGTTTCTCCCAGGGAGTCCTGAGCAAAGGGACTGTCCCAGTAGCTGTTGGAGGGGGTGGAGAGGGAGCTGTCATTGTCCGCATTCTCCTCGTAATCAAATGGGTTGTTCTGGAGCGAGTGGCCCCTCCTCAGCATGGACTGGGTGTTCCTCGCCGATTCAGTCCTACCCCTCGCCTATAACACACAAATCAACGTGTGAAATAATCAGCGTTACTGGCTTCATAAAGGAGACATCTCCCTATACTGATGTCATAAATGAATTCTCACCCCTACGTCCTCTTCTTCATCAGTCACCATGCTTTCACTCGGGGTGAGTTCTGAGGCAGTGTAGTTATACAAGGACTGGGCATTCATCCAGGCAGGGGGAGGCTGCAAGTAATCACCACAATTATTAGACACTATCCTTATATCCTAGAAAATTACATCCATATATCTAACAATTCATCATGGTCTTAAATCCGCCGACAGTGAAGGGAAGAGAGGGATTAACTCACTGCTTCCATGACAGAAGTGTTGGCGCTGGCTTGCTCCGTCAGCTGTTTGTTGACGATGTCCCGGATGCTGTACAGCACTCGTTGACGGAGATAATCTGAGCTCAGTCCCTGCAGCTCTCGGAAAAGCTCGATCAGGAAGTGGGGCCGGTTCTCATTCTGAGAGATCAGTGTGGCTACTTCAGAGTAAATAGACTCTCTCAGTGTCTCAAACAGGGAAAAGTCAGTCTGTTCTGTGGTGTATCTGTAATCAAAATGCAAACTACAAAAAAACTGTTACATAGGTGCATTTAATACATCATAAATCTCTCTGTTAGATTATCTTCAATATATTTATATCAATTATCACAGTAATGTGAGTCTGTGGATATCTGACCTGCCGTCCTGACTGTCTGGAACCCTACTCTCTGCCTGTAGTCGGTTGGACACAGAGCTGGCCATGCTGCTGTTCTCCAGCTGGAACCCTGCCCCGCTGATCCCCGCACTCAGACCTGGGCGGTACTCCCTGTCCACAGCACCACGCCCCCTCTGCCTTCTAGTGGCTGCGTCAGGGCTACCATCCAAACCTGTCAACAACAGGGATTTATGTAGGAATGGCAAGAGCTTTACTTTATAGTTTTTAAACATAATATAAATATATTGTATGGTATATAAATATGGTATATAAATTGTACCGTATTTTTCGAAAATTAGGTTGATCCTGCTTATAGGGCAAAGGAGCCCATTTTTTGAAAAAAAAATTTAAAAAAGTATAAATAGGTCAACTTCAAAGAATTGGTCGAAAAATTACTGCTAGTTTGAATGAATAAATGGTTTAAACCAATAACGTTATGTTATCATAAAAGCCTTTTATCTTATTTTACAGTTTTAAACAAAAGGGAAATAAAATGCATTCCATAAATTTACACATCGTAAGAAAATGTCTGAAATTGCATCAACATTTTATTTAATCAATTTATTAAGTACGGCCGGATTAATTCAAGATCGTATGTTTATCACTTCCCTGCCATGTGTACAAACTGGTGTTAACCGGGGGATAGTAACCTAGCCTGGAGGCATGAATAGGTAGCACATGCACCCTTGTGTCTTTGTTGTTGATTGAGTCTAAAACATGAATTAGTTCACCGGAGATTTCATTACACCCGTTAATGTTACTGTCTATCTATCGTAATTGTAATTATTCCTCAAGATTTTTGGATATATCCTACCGTATGGCTTAAACAATGTGCATGTATATAATCATGATAATCGTTCACACCTCTGTGGGACTTTTTACTGTGTATATAATACATGGGTCAACCTCTGATCTTATTGAAGCCTGCAGGCATGAGTAGAACGTGCCGAAGTTCAACTGTGTATAAACAAAGTAGACCCTACCTAGACTGATTTCAGATACACCTGGTTTAGATTTCATTTAGAGTTTTATTTTGAATCTACAGAAAAAATAAACTTGTACATGTATTCTATAATAAAAACAAATGTTTTTTTATTTCTACCCGATGATATTTTCCCCCCATAATTACCCTTTGTACGGTTCTCATTTTACTTTTACCGTGCGAAATCCATTTCCTGTTTATCGTAAGCATACGATCAAAATGCATGACAGCGTGATATAATGATCGAAAGATGATTCAGTCTTAGCGATCGAAGTAAGAAATGTAAGAAGAAATAAATTTATTCACATTTAATTTGTTATGATAAATTACAACAGTATATTGATAAAAATTCATATGATTTATACACAAAAATTCAAGCGGTATTATAGTAAACTCTCATGATTTTATTGGAGGTTTGAAGGAATTTTTGCAAAATTTCATATCAAATTTAAAACTAGAACTGTCCTAATGGGACTAATACCCCCGCAAGGCTAATTTCAAATTGAATTGAATAATAAAGGTTTGCGACACATAAATAAAAAAAAATTCTAGAATTGTAAAAAAATAATTAGTTAACAAAGAAAAATTAAAATCAAAACTTTCAAAACTTCACTGTAAATACATATGTATAACAGTAATATATTTACAAATTTATGTATCTGATGATATTTTTTTAATTGTTTTAAAGAAAAACCAACAAAGTGACAATAACCCCTCCCTTTGCAGTAAATGAAAATAGCCAAGCAATGCTCTTCTGTTGATAAAACTTTAAATATCTTTCTAATCAGAGTCTTGACAGATGCAATTACCTGGTAGTTGTTTCAAATTTTCCTCACTTTCTCCTACGGTACAATGCTCCATATCAGAAAATTGATCCCATAGGACTATGATTTTCTTTGATGAGCTTGTTACCGTAAATTGGACAAACTCCCAAAACATTATCATAATTAGCATACTATGTAAAAATATGAAAAAAAGAAAATTTAATATTACGAACAATTTTAAAATTGCCAAAACACTACAATCATATCAGTAATTCTGAATTTCATTTAAATTAATGCCCTATAGGGTCACTTTATCAATTTACTTGACTAATAAATTTAAACAGCTTCTAAAAATAGTTAACTTCTTTATTAATAATGATATTATTTACAGGTAACTCTCGATGGCTTGAACTTCGATTGCTCGAAGTTCTTGATCGCTCGAAGTGAGTCTAGGGTCCCGATTTTTTTCCCTATATAACTAAGCAAATTTACTCTTGATTTCTCGAACTCTTGATCTCTCGAAACCCTTGATCCCTCGAAGTCAAACTGCAGTCCCGTTATTCATAATCTATAGTTTTTTACTCTCGATACCTCGAAGTGGCTGTGTATATCCAAGCGTTACCTAATTAACACCTACTTGGTCATTCAAATGACTCCAGGCGTTAGACGCGGGACCCGTGTCACGAGGTGTTTATTCAGGCAACACTTGTCCTGCCAGGTGATAATTGTTTGATGATAGACCATATCGATACCTAATCTATAATTAACACCGACCGTTTTACGATAATTTGGAGACGCAGTGAAAATGAGATATTAATTGAGACGAAAAGATAATTTTTAGCCATGGTCAAAATTTTAGAATTATATGACTGTAGAAATTATGCTTATCAGCATCATTGGCATTATAATGATTATTGCTGAACAAGTTCTTACAGCTGGTGAAGGACCCGTAGAGCGGGAACAAGGGGTGATCATGGTGATACTCATTCATCTAATTTACGACATGTCGTCTCGCAGTCAAGTAGTACTGAGCAATCTGATCATAATATGATGCATAAAATAAATAATTACTGTGTATCATAAATTTATTCAATATTTGTTTCTATTTAGTTTTAAAAATATCCAGGTCTGTATCTATACTACTATATTAAAAAAATACTCAAATTTTTGGGCTTTAATACCGAGAAATCGGAAGACTACTGTCATTTGTTTCATATATTTTAAACATCATTGGTACTTGAAGATTACCAATATGTTTTTATTTTTTCTCAATCAAGCTTTGCTAATTAATAATCAACGAAAATTCCTTTCAAAAATCCGGAAATCATCTGGATTTTTTGGATTTTACAATCTTGCGCATGCGCATTACATTCACGCTAAATCACGGCAGTCTCTTTTAGTTTATGCTTCCACAATATCACATTTGCATGGATAAACTCAGAAACGATAATACAAATACGTGTAAATTTTCATTGAAAGTTTGCTACATGTATAGATTCTGTTCATCAAAAAATATACGGGAGATAACTCTAACTCAGTGCATTTGATATGAAAAATCCCGAGAGTTCCGAATGTCTACATGGTGTGTAAATTTGAAGCGAGTAAAAAACGTTGCTGAAAAAGTGTTGAATTCTTCATTAATATGAATTAAATTTTTAGATAAAATGTATTTTATGTACAGCCTCAAAATGGTTTGTTATGAATAATTTGACTGTTATTTTCAATAAAGCTTCATTAATTTTCTCAAAATTGGAGCGATTCTGCAGTTTTTTGCTACATTACGGGTATATGGGAGGCATTTTAACTGTGTTGAAGGCCTGTCCAGAGACACAGTTAGATTATTCTATTAGAATAATTTTAGATTATTCCAATATCATATGCAATGTCAACCCGTGCACGCACGGGTCAAAGTCTAGTGTTTAACTAAAAAGAAAACGTTGTTTAAGCACGTGCGTAAGGCTAGCACTAAATAAATGGCTTAATCATAACATCCGGTAAGACTAATTTTAAAACCCGTCGGTCAACCTGGAAAATTCCGAACTCTTGAAAACTCGAACTCTTGATACCTTGAAGTTTTTCCTCGGTCCCATGGACTTCGAGCTATCGAGAGTTACCTGTATTTCCTTATAATGATAGAAACTTTTGGTTTACATGAAGCAGTATTAAAATAACCCAAAAACCACCGCCCATTTTACAGATTATCAATTTTCCCTGAACACATACTCCATCTAACCCATGGCTCAGATAATGGCCCCCTTGGGACAAATGAATTGAGCCTCACTTGTCTTTGATGTTCTTATTAGCTCCTAAGAATTTATCATTGACAAACAAAAATTCTGCATTGTCAGATAGAATACTTATAAAAAATAAATTTAGTTAAGAAATAAAGACAAAATACCTCCATCTGGGTGTATTAATATAAATTATATTTTAGAGAGTTTACTATTAATCAATTAATAAAGTCTGTAAGGATTACCTCCCTTACTTTTCAACATCAGTGTACAATATATAGAATAAGGAAAATGAAAACTGTCATAAAATCATTAATTCTTGTCTGATATAAAATAAAAATT
Organism: Magallana ariakensis; assembly: GCA_020458035.1. Classification (NCBI taxonomy): domain Eukaryota; kingdom Metazoa; phylum Mollusca; class Bivalvia; order Ostreida; family Ostreidae; genus Magallana; species Magallana ariakensis. The sequence goes on along the minus strand of CM035815.1, from coordinate 2,349,075 downwards.
GCAGGTGCACATCTTCAGATGGTGTTCAACATATGTACAAATTTTCAGACTGTTCCATGCAGTAGTAAAAAATTCTATAGGGGGGACAAAGTTGCGTCTACAGACAGACGGACAGGGTGAAACCAATATACCCTCACTAAACTTCGTTTGTGGGGGAATAAAAAAATAAATAAATAGGACAAAGCAATGAATAGGGCGAGGTCCACGTCCCAGGGGAATAAAGTATCGACCTAATTTTCAAAAAATACAGTATGTAGGAATGGTGCGAGCTTTAATTCAGTATTACACACATTCATTGTAAATAAGTGAATAATAATAAGTTGAAGTTAAATTGTATTGAAACTGACCTGATTCGTGTTTACTTGAGGCTAGAGACATTGTGGACCATTCACTCTGGGTATTTTGGCCTTGTCTACAAAAAATGATGATGAAAATGAAAACAGAAACATCAAAAATATAAAGAATATCACACACTCCAAGATCATGAACTATCAGCTGGCTTACATTTTCTTTCTTCTGAGTATTTCTTGCAAGTTGAGAGGGGGTACTACATCGGGACTTTCGGGGAAGCTGGTTTGTTGTGCCTGGGAGTTCTGCCTCCTGGAACGGTCCGACATGCTGGATGTCTTCCGTTTGACACTCCTGTCTGCACTGTACTGTCCTACAGAACTACTTTTGTTGCGTACCCCTCTCCTGTGTTGCTCTACATTGCTCTGGTCAGCAACGTCTGATGCGAACACCTCTGTGATCCCATCGCCACCCACTGCCTCCCCTAAAAACAGATTTTCATTGCTTCTGCTGGGGAATGACCTGGCCGACAATCGAGGCTGGAAATTAAAGCCTCCCGAAGCATTGGGGGTCAGGCCCCTGGAGTCTAGACCCGAGGGTAGGGATGTGTGGGACCTGTACCTCAGTGGTTCTTCTGGCGGTGCCTGTAGGGCAGGGAGACGTGGGTCCAGGTCTACAGGTTCGTACAGAAGAGACAGGTTCTGCATCTGTCGCTGCATGTTCTGCATCTCCAACTGCTGCATGGTGATCTGCTGTAGACACTGGTTCAGGGTCAGCATCAGCTGCTGCTGCTGTAACTGCTGTTGTACAGCATTGGGGTAGGGGAATCCCAGACCGAGGCCTGAAATAAAAAAACAACTCTCATCTATTTCTGTTTCTAAGGACATCAAAAACTTGCACTTGTTTAAGACCATAATTGCTGCCTGCTATTTTCCCTAACATACCTGCAGCATTGGGTTGTTGCATCATCCCACTGCTCTGAGAAGATAGAAGGTTTTGACACAGGCTGGCCGTCCTCTCCAGCTGCTGTTGAAGATTATCGTAGGCCCCACCCCCGGGGGACGACATGGGGGTGGGGTTCTCCTCATCATCCTGAATGATATCCTCAGGAGCTCTGTAATTCTGTAAAGTTAAGGATGTATCATTATTTCTATTGATAATAAAAAGAATGTTGCATTCCATCCATGTAGATATGACAATTGCCTATGTAAGTCTTCTCCAGTTCAAGGTTCAGTATCATCTCAAAAGCTTAAGTTGGTTTTCAACTGCACACAATTATCTTCAATACAGTTTATATACATGTACACGTATTATAAAGAAAATAAGGAGGAGAAAGTCAAGATAATTTCTTTTCTCTTTTCTTTCAAAAATGAAATAAAAAGAACATTATTCTAGTGTACAGCCAGGAGAAAAATCTCTTAAGACACATCCAAACTAACTTACCTCTTGTCTGACTCGACTGCTGCGGTAGGACTTGGGTCGGGCACCTGAAAATTAGCAAGGATATATACATGTACATGTCCATTGTACAGTACATTGTTCTCATATCAGTATATCTATCCATGTTTATTGAATAGTAGCCAACATCATGGTGAACATTTATACAACTTTATGTTCATCAGTTCGGTTTCTGATCACTCAGTACATCGGTTTACTTGGTCCTGTGAGTACCGTTACCTTTGGCGTCCCTGGAGCGGGGGAAGGTCTGTGGTTTGGCTTTCCTCTTCTTCCTCTGCTGTTCGCGGGCCTGACGTCGCTGTCGGACGTCGTTCTCTATGGTGTATGTGTTATTGTCCGAGTCATTCTCCTCCTCCTCTTCTTCCACTTGTAAGATACCGTCACTAGGGAATCCTGTACAACAACTAGTTATCAATCAACAATATCAAGTCCTGTATAACATCTCATACTTAACTTGGATGAATTTTGGGAGAATACTTTTGTTTGAGATAATTGTGGGCTATAAATTAACAATGATACATGATGCATTACAAAAAGCTGGAATCAAATATATAATTGGCACTTTCTAGAGAGCCTGAATCCATATTTTGTCACATAAATCGCCAACAATCACACGGCCCACAGACGGACAGGCTTACCGTCATCCTCCCCGTCCTCCATGTTTGTCCCTCCCTGCTGGCCGTCATCGTCCTCGGTGATACTCTCCAGGTTGTCCACCGTAGAACCTCCCCAGGTCGCCATGGTAGCGTCAGCACTGGCACTTACTCTACAGAGATCAAGCATTGGTTGTTTACTTATAAAATGTCACATCCATGAAGTGATGTGATAACATTATATTATTTCATCTTATGAAATAAGATAGTATAAGGACAAAGGAATACTTTGATATATAAATGCAATGCACATTCAAGTTTTCTCTTATTTATATTGGATTGTGTAAAATGAAGTAAAATGTTAGTGAAAATTAATCAAATCAATCTCTTATCTAAGCCATGTGACAACTTTATAGTTTAGAATTTTTGGAGGTGCTGACCCAAATGCGTCTGTGGTGTAGGAGACTGTGTCGCTCTGGTTGTCCTGGTTCTTGCCGTATTGTTTACGGCTGCCATCCTTCTTCATGATGGCCTCCAGCTCCCTCTTCTTCTGACGTAACTCCTCCCTCAGCATCCGCTGCTTCCTCATCTTCCCATATACCTCATCATTGGACGAAACTGGAGTAAAATGTATATTCATATGGATACTGTATACAGGGGTTTTTTTCGCCCCTTGTAATTTTCGCCCTTTTACACTTGCAAACAGCTTCGCCCCGTTTTGAATTTGCCCAGACACTGTTGTGTTTGAAGAGATATAAATTAAGACATTGAAATTCGCCCAGTCATAAATTCCCCAGGGCAAAAGGGCAAGAATAAAACGGAGGCGAATATTTCCCTGTATCCCTGTATACAGTAATCAGGTTATTTACATACATGAAGCATATTCAGTCACATGCTTTAGATTCAAGCTATTCAATGCTAACCTGTTATACTCAGAAATACTGGTGCCGCTATATCATTTGACACTGGTTGGTATGTATTAATTAACATGTGATGATGGGGCACTATTGTAGATGTAAAGACTTACAGGTGACGACAGGTACACTGGTACGAGTGCGCTCACTGCTGACTTCCTCTGTTGGGCCCGCTGAGGTCTCTGCTGTGTCCACAGGTTTACGGGTCTTCTTCCTCTTCACCTCAGTCTCTTCCTCCTCTCCATCTTGTCCCTCCTCTCTCTCCTTGATAAAAGATTCAACCAATGGGAATCAATAGAGTCCTTTTTCAATATTTCATAATGTTACTGTAAATCATATCTGCCATGTTCATTAAATTTTACAGTAAAATACACAATGATGACAATATCAGTCTGTATGTGCTCTAACAGATAAACATACATGTTAACCTCCAGTGATGAAAAATAGGTAGATTTTGAACCGAAAAGCGGTAGCACTGTGCGCGGCCGTTTTCGCGTATATTTCAAAGCACAGATTTTTATGTACTACATTATGTAGAAAGGGTTGTCAATTAGTAATTAACAATATCAACTAAAATATAAAAGATTTTTTGAAATTTAGTAATATCAACACATGCAATAAAATTGTTTGCATGCATTTACCATCATATTGATTACCGGTATTAATGCTATTTTAGAAGGAGGAAAAAATATTTGAGTGCAGAAACTTTAACAATTGCCTTTTTTATCAGAAAAAAATAAGTTAAGTTGCCAAAATTTAACATATAAGAGAAGTAAGGACTACTAGGAAATCGTATATTCTTTTTCAATATCAAAACGATGTTTACATGCTTATCACAAATCATGCAGCTTTGCAAGTCAAGTTTACTGTTATGGTCAAGTTAAAAGATATAATCAGTCATCGTTAAAGCCACGTGTGGAATTGCAAAGCTTCTTTTTCCTTGGCGAGGATAATATCGACATGTCTTGTAACTAATGTAATCACGGGAAGTGTGGCTTCTTTCATCGTTCAATGTAAAACACATGCTTGAAGACTTGTCATTCACCTGACTTAAAAAAGCGTTTGTGTGCCTCCGATTCAAAGTCACGCGCTAATTTCAAACCCGACGAGATTTTTTGACCACAATGGCTTCCAAAATGGCTATCTATCAAAACAAAGAACGTATTTTGAACAAAAGCGGTAGATTTTTAAATAAAAGCGGTAGGCGGGAGAAAGAGCTAAAAAGCGGTAGACTTCCGCGTAAATCGGTAGAGTTAACATGTATGAGATAAAGCTTCATATTGATTTGTTTCTCCCGTGGCAGGACTGACCTAACGGTGATCTTACCACAGAGAACCGGTCGTGCAGGGATTGTAACTCCTGCTGGATGGCCAGTAACTTGTGTCTCTCATCCCTCAGCTGCTCCAACTCCTGAAGCTGTTCCTGCATCTTGGCTTCATAGAAGGAATCCCTGCAAACAGAGGCATAAACTTTGTCACAGTAAATTTGGCTGAGTTCTCTATCTAGCATTTCTAGATGGGTAGCAGCTTGAGTTAAATCAAAAACATTGCTAAATGTCTGTGAATAGGTATATAGAGAGATGCATAGAATCAAATCTAAGGCTAATCTGTTGAATAATCAAATTTTGCCAAACATGGTTCCCAATAAATACGATAAGTCTACAGTAGACAAGTCAATCCTTTACTAACAATTCTACTCTCCCTATCACACTCTGTATGTGAGATGCTTGTACATGAACTTTCAGTAACACAACCCTCCACTTAATGGTTCCCTACAGAACTTGCCTTTCTGCTTCGTTAGGCACCTCCCCCTCACTGGCTTCATTTTTGTCGTCCTGCTCAGTGAAGCGTTGTGGTACCTCTTGCACGGCGGCGTTGGCAGCAGCAGCTAGTTCAGCCATACTCTCTTGAAATCCCTCAGGGAATCCTTCGGTCGTGTCTGGGTTGTGCTGAACCAGGGACACAATCCCTTGGAGCTGCTTCAACTTCTCCTTGGCTGCTTTCAGTTTCCTGTTGTCAAATAAAAACATTGCTTTGTGTTTCACCATGTATCAAAGAAATACAATGGACTATTAACAAATATTCACATTTTTTAAAATATCATTCTTGTAAACATAGGTTTAATTTTTATTTAGTGTGGATGAAAAAAGAGGCGTACATGTACAGTGTATATGTCAATATAGTTTACTTGGCTCTTTGGATATCCCACACTGCCATTACCTGACTTTCTCCTGGATCTCGGGATCGTCCCCCCAGGGTCCGAGACTGGACAGGTTGGACTGGGTGTCTGAGCTGTCTGACTGGGAGCGGTTGTCCTCGTCAGACTTGGACACTGTACTTGCCTGTGGCTCCACCCCACCGCTGGCCTGGGCTTGTCTGCAAAGTACAAACAGGTCTCATCAAAATGTCTTATACATTACAACATACTCTAATTTAGCTAAACTCTATTTATTTTCATTAATGCACACGTTAATTTTGATCCTTTATCATAATTCTTTACTTATTCAATATTACATTATTTTGCAGAGTCAAAATTGTTATTTTGAGGATGTAGTGATCCAGTCACAAGAAGCCTACACAATGTTCTGGGCTGGTATTCCCTGTCCGTAACCCTCGATCATGTTCTGGAATGCAGTTCTCTCGTCCACTGCTGGCACTTCCCCATTAGCAGTAGAAGTCTGATAATACTGGACCAAGGACCTCAGCTGGTTCAGTCTCTCCTTCACCTCCTGAAGTTTTCTACAAAACATAATGATCATTATACCATGGTAATAATCAGTCATTTTTTTGTTTTGTTTTTACAAAATATAACAATCATTTTAACTAAGATACCCATGGAATGGTTTACAGTTTTCTAAAAGTATATGATGTACTGACTGGAGTTTATCCCGGGCCTCCAGGATGCTCTCTAACTCCTGGGCCTCTGCAGCTGTCTGGTCAGCCTCGGCTAGCGCAGAGATCCCCGCACTCAGACGCATGCCCGAGGACGAGGCACCAGGAGGGGGCAAACTTTCTGCTCCTGAAAAATAGGGACAAATTTAGTTGAATGAAATGAAATTGAACACTATTGACAAGTATACCCTTATTTTTCAAAATCATGTTTGATATATTACTGAAACCTTTCCGTTAAACAGAGGATGGTTTTTATAGTACCTTGTGCATTGTTAGCAGAGGCATTGTTTAACTGCATCATGACCTCACTCCTCTGGTCACGGAGAGAGTTGAGCTCCTGTAACAGGGAGTCCATCTTGTGCTTCTTGTCCTGAAGCTCCCTCAGCTTGCCCTGTAGCTGTTGTTTGTTTTCCTCCAGCGCCGAGCTTGCTGCCACCGCCGCAGCCTCCACCTCAGGGTTACTCTGTCTCTCCACCAAGTCAGTATTCTGAAAATCAGGATTATATACAGGGTTATTCTGTCTCTCCACCAAGTCAGTGTTCTGAAAAATATTATATACAGGAATACTCTGTCTCTCCACCAAGTCAGTGTTCTGAAAATCAGGATTAAATTTACAAACTCCTCCTTCTCTTGTCATTACTTATGTGGTAGGTGTTACTGTGCCATACAATTACTATACTTGTCATCAAGACAGTTATATTATCTTCAAAGGTGCACATACATGTATAAGTAAAGTTGTTAGCAAAATGATATGTAAAACAATTTAAACAATATTCTTTACTGAAATAAAATACTGATTTTATAAAATTAGCAAAATGATACATGTAAGTAACATATCATCAATGGCAATCCTCACCTGTTCTTTGAACTCATTTCGTAAGTAGTTTCTTCTAGCACTGAGTTCTGTGCCGGACTCTTGTCGTCCAGAGTTCTGTATTTCTACAGGTATCTCCACTGGAATATTCTGTGCTCCTCTTGCAGCTAAATCAATCATTCAATCATATGCAATGTACAACATGTGTAGTTTAGTCAATCTGAGATATACCACGTACAGCAGCATGTATAACCTACCTTGATTTCCCCAGTTGCGAGCCTCAGCTAATTTCTGCTCTGCGTCTCTCTGGATGGCAAGTAATGCAGCTTGTCTGCCTTTTAAAGCTTGCATCTAATCAACAAATCACAGAAATATAAGGCTCGTATAATTTAAGTAAAAACACATCATTCATATACCTTTAATACTTTTAACAATTTACAGGTTTGTTTTTTATCATTATGGAACCTGAACCTGAACTTTATTTATTTTACAACGATTGATAAACAAGTTCTACAACTTATATTAATATCTTTCGTTGGCACGGGTGTTAGCGTGAGGGGGTCATTATGGAAAGTACATCTGATAACAAAATATAACATGATTCCTCAGCATTTGTGCTGTGGTTGTTGGTAGGGATAGGGGTATGGGAGAGGAATGTTGGCGGTGGATAGGGGTTTGCTGTGGTTGGCTCACCTGTTCCTGCTGCTCCTTGAGCTTCTTAAGCAGCCTCTCCTGTAACAGCAGTGCCTGGATCCCCTCCAAGTCTCCTCCAGCTGCGATCTCCTCCAGGTCAGCAAGCTATCAACAACAAACATATGAACAATCAACAAACTTCACATTCACTAAAAATTACTTTGAAACAGAGTAATCTCCCTGTTAAAACATAGTGTAATGACAGTAACACTCACACACTGACTTACATTTGTCTCCTCCCACTGCTGTCTGGAGCTGTCATCTGGATTATCTCCCTGTACAGATTACTAACAGTTACACACACTGACTTACATTTGTCTCCTCCCACTGCTGTCTGGAGCTGTCATCTGGATTATCTCCCTGTACAGATTACTAACAGTTACACACACTGACTTACATCTGTCTCCTCCCATTCCTGCCTGGAGCTGTCATCTGGATTATTTCCATGTACAGATTACTAACAGTTACACACACTGACTTACATCTGTCTCCTCCCACTCCTGTCTGGAGCTGTCATCTGGATTATTTCCTTGTACATATTACTAACAGTTACACACACTGACTTACATCTGTCTCCTCCCATTCCTGCCTGGAGCTGTCATCTGGATTATCCACCAGTGTATTGTCCCTGTCTGACACCACTGAATTTCTCTCCTGTTCCTCCTCCTCCTCCTCCTCCTCTTCTTCTTCCTCTCCTTCATCGTCACCCCCATCCTCAAACATTCCCAGCTTGTCCTCAATCCGTGGACGGGAGCCAGTGCTACTCCTCCCTCGGCTCAGCTGGTTATATAACATGTCCTCCAGGTTCGCCTGCAACAGTCACTCTTTTTATACCCAGTAAACAAGCTCTCTTTTAAGATTTTCATATCCTTAGTTTCATATCCTTAGTTTTTTTCTCTCCATTTTTTCATTCAGTTTCACCTCATTTTATGTAAACTTTGTTAAACACAAACATCTTTCTTGATCCTTAACCGTGTACATCAGTTTAAGTTGTGTTATCATTATAATCACAGAAATACTATATGGAATTCGAATGATCTTTAGATGTATATCTACCTATTTTTGTAAATCAAAATCATGTGTGAATTTTAGTAAATTCCACATTTAAATAGGTGGAGACATGAATGCAGAGCAACAGCCATCAACACTCTGTACTTATTTCAGTCAATATTAATTATCACTCCATGGTGATGTCTCATATTAAAAAGAAAAGCAAGAAAATCTCTCTCTCTCTCTCTCTCTCTCTCTCTCTCTCTCTTGCAAAGCAAACTTCTTCCAGTAACAAACAACAAAGCAGAAATAAAACAGTAAATTGTAGAGCCAAATTAAAAACTTCAAAAGAAATAGCAATCTTAAGAACTAATTGCTCAGGCATGTTTGACAGCCAACAGACACTAAAAGCTTTGTATATCTAACAGCTTCAAAATACAGCATTGGCCTCATTAAATTAGATGTCTATTAATAAAGCATTGATATTCATAACTACGGAAACATTAGGTTTAATATTCATAGTGAATGAAACTAAAAAGTTCAGTAACCTAGCCTTTTGCAAACTTATATAAATGCTTCTGCAAAATAAGTAAATTATTTGTGAATGTTTTCTTCTGTTATAGAATATTGCCCCATGATATAATCCAAGTGCTTTATGTTTTAGGAACCCTCTTACTTTCCAAACAAAAGGCTTGTGCAAATGACATCTATATATACAATTGACATACCATCTGTCGACTCCTGGGATTCTGAGAAAGATCATGGTTTGTTTCAATTGTTTTAAATCATTAATTCTAAAAAGATGCAAATATTTTCTCTCTATTAGAAACTTCTCTTTGTCTTATATCCCGCAACCTCACTCAAATCAAAGAAACAATCTACAAGTTTTCACAAGCACTTTCCATTTTTACCATCATAAACTTTATACAAAATTTAATTTTCATCCAAGCGTATTTAGTGACCTTGACCTGATTATATAAATAGTGCTGGATACTTACTGAGGTGGCCTCTGATGTCTCTGACTGGAGGTCAAGGTCAACAGACTGGGTGTCCTCCGCGGACTCGGGACGGGGCGTGGTGTCCCGCTGATTGACCAAGTCCAGGAATGAGCTGCTGTCTTCTTTGACCGACTGAAATTACAAGTTTACAGATTGAGCCTCTAGTTACAATCATAACATTACTGACAATTAAATAACTAAAATAGGTCTATTTTTGCCAAAATAAATATTTTTCAAATGCTGACAAACAAATGCACCAACAAAGACAAGTTTCCAGGACACAATATACACTGTACAGTGGGGCCTCATATATCCGGACGCCAGATAACCTGAAGCTTCAGTTTACGGACGATTTTATTTGGGAACAGATTTTTTATACACTATTTTGTCTCATTTATCTGGAATTCCGGTTCTGGATCCGGACGTTGTTTTTACCACAAAACACTGTTTTACTACCAATCTTGTTTCATTTAACCGGACAGTAAAATTTGATGATACCCCGTTAAATATAAAAGATTATGCCTGTCAATTGAGTTTCACACCTTTTTTACGTGCTAGACCCTCATGAGTAGCTTGTATAAACACTGACTTCAAAATTACCGACAGTGCTGGGCAGACAGGATTAGTCACGCCTTACAGCACATGGCTTGGATTTCTTAACCTGTGCACCTGTCAAGTGCTGTATTTCAAATAAAAAATATGCTTATTATTCAAGAAAACTGGAATGTTTTACAAAGCTTTGTGTTTTATCTATCTATTCAAACGTTGTTTTAAAACGTTTTAAAATTGTCTCAGGTACTTCCGGTTTGGACTTAATCTAACAAGGCGTTAGATTAAGTCCAAACCGAAAGTACAGGAAGAAAACAAATTAAAAGCATGTCAACTCATTGGAAGTGCATTGGTGGATCTTGGAATTTTCCAAATAGTAAACGTTAATTTTATCAATAAATTTGACTTTCTTTTAAGAATTGAAAATAAATTTTTTAAATAAATCAATTATTGTGGAAATTGGCATGTCTAGAAATAGATAGTTGAAAACATAACGTACATGTAAATGGACACATATTACACTAGGACACAAATGATCAATTTAGCTAGATTCGGTTATCATTCTAGTCTGGTTAATATTTCATGACAAAATAATAATATAAAGCGAGCTTTTTTATATTTAAAAATGTTCATATCAACGGACAACTCTATAATGTGTTGCTATTTAGCATGAAAGGCAAAAACCCCAAGTATCAAAACTGGGAGCCATTGTATACAAATACATTATCATTCATGACAAGAATAGACACATTTCAGATATCTGGACGCTTCACGATTGGACTCGGGAACAAAAGCGCCCGGATAACTGAGGCTCCACTGTATATCTCGATCCTTTTAAATCCTTTTAAAGTCATGACTAATCAAATGTTTAAACAGCAAATCAATCATTTTTCCCTTTCAACAATGAAGGAAATTTTAAAATAAAAGTCTAAAACAAATCATGAAGTAGTGTACCAATAGCTGCTGAAGCAAAGACAAGTAGGCTCTTTCTTGTTCTTGCAAATTGTCCAAAAGCTTTTTCAATTTCCCAACATCTTCTCCATTTTTCTACAACAAAAGAAATGACAGCAAATAATTTATCAAGTATAAGACATGCAAACTTTGTTTACAATTCACTATTGATATTGCTTGGTTGCCCATTGGAGACCTGAGAGCCTGATTTGTTACCTGGGAGCCCGACTTGTTGAGGGCGTCCATCATGGACTTGGCCTGTTTGATGTAGTCCCGGATCTGCATCAATCTCCCCACTATTTGACCACCATCCGACTGAAACAGATCAAGGTGTAAAAAAAAAATACACCACCTGACAATCAAAAACCTTTTTCTAATCTTTCATATTTCACTCAACAAAGCCAACAGCACAGGCTGACAATGAAGCCCTAACCCCGTCTACTGCACGCTGCTCCTCTCGCCTGCTGTTAGTGTACATGCTTTGTGATCGCCGGGTTTCCGTTTCTCGCGGTGCTGCAAGTTCCTCATTAGAACGGGAGACATCCTGTCGCATGAAGTTAGGAATGTTGATTCGTCGCGGGGGCATGTTCCTCTCATTGTTTTTCTCTCCTTCATTGCTTACCTGCTATACATAGTATAAACTACATGTATAAAAACTCTAACCTGTTATCATAAATTCTTTCACAATTCTATCTTAATATATTTTTAGATTCCATCAACAAAATACATCCACAATTCCTTAAACTAAGGAATTAAAGTGTAACTTAATGTAGTAATATCTTAAATAAATAAAGTTCTCTTTTACATTTTTTTGGGTAAACTTTTATCTAAATTTCAATGACATGACATACTAAATAACATTGAAAAGAGTAAAGGAAAGTTTTCCTAAATGTTCACACTCTGTCATACAATACTTCTTGGGTGGTAGAACAACTTTCACCACCTACAGATATTTTCTTCAAAGAGACTCTTGATCATGTTAGGAAATTATGCAGTTATGAACTCGTTAGATGATGATTAAGTGTATGGAAAATCAAACAAATGTAAAAAAAAAAAGGTTAAAAAGCTAAGACTAGCAAGCAAGAAAAGAGAAAGACATTTGAAAATATATGATGTTGTGTTTTTTCCTGTTAAACTCCAAGAACATCTTAATTTCAGTGCCTTTACCTTTTGTAATATGATAAAAATGACATGATATAAAAAAGTTGCATGCCTCCCCGCTCAGTGATACTTACATCTTCGTTATCACTGAAAGTTAATTGCTGACGGAGATTTTCAAGTGCTACCCTTTGTGAGGTTGGTGTGGATGGGGTTATTCGGGTGCGGGGATAAGTAGAGGGCGTACGGCGGGTTTGCTCTGAGGGAGGTGGTGAGTCGATACACAATGACTGTTCCCTCTCGCGCTCAGGGTTGCCCTTCTTTCTGCGTTTAGTATTATCAATGGGAGCCTGTGGCTTCCAGTCAGAAAAGTCCTAGGTTGAAAATATTCTACATACACTAAGAGAAAGACGACACTAACTACATGCCTAAGCCTACCCTGACAGAGAGAAGAGTGTGAATACACTACAAAGATAAAATCCATTTCCTTTTATTTTCATCAAGAAAGGGTCCTTAATGCTGTTCGTTTTCTTTTACTGTGCAATAAATGAATTTCTTAAAGATTGGAAGTAATGTGCCAAGAAATTTTAACAAAATGGAGATGTTAACTAGCATAATGAATTGAATGAAATTTAAAATAAGGCAGATTATTTCAATGAATGGTGAAACTGCAAATATTAGACAAAAACCACTTCAAACAATTAGATATTATGTAACTGATAAAAAACACTTCAAATGAATTACAGTAATGACATTTTTCTTTATAAAATGAAATAATAACTTATTTTTTTATGCTCTCTTTGAATAGAGAAGTAACACTGTGATTTCAGTATGATAGAAAAGCTGTTGATGAGAATGTCAGAATGGTAAATGAAATGAGTACAAGAATCGCTATAATGTGAATGAATGTTTAAGGATGGAAAGAGGTGAGAGAGATATCTACCCAGTTGTTAGGTCTGTGCTCCACTGGGTTACTGCTGTGATTGCTGATGTTGTCCTCCTTGTCGGAGGCACTGGCTGTCCTCTGCCAGCCCCGCCTGGGTCGTGGGTCAGTAGATGAAGTCTTAAACGAATGATGCCCACCAGTTGCCATTTTACTAAACAAGAGAAGAGATTAACTTAAGTGTACATTATAGAATGACCAAATAAGGAGGCTATATAAATGTATACATTGCACATTATATCTTAATACATGTACTAGTCTCTACTGAGATTTGACTCAGCTTTTGAGTTTCACATGCTCCTTCACCAAAACTCACAACAATTCTTCATAATTCATGTCTGTTAAATTTGCCAAACTTTAAGTGCTTGTCAGGAATAATATTGTGTGTCTTGCTCATTTGAATTTACTTATCAAAATTGTGATAAAACCTGATTCCTCATCTGTATATATAGTGATACCTTAATGATTTTTCCACCTTATGGGTTACTTTAGATTTTAAGTCCATATAACCTAAGCCCATCATCTTCAAGCAACTTAATGCTGGTGCATAACCCATTGGTGAAAAGCTTTTATTGGCTCAATGGTACTCTCACCCAAATTTGGGTAACATTTCGAAATTGTGTTAAGATAAGTGCTTTTCAAATACAATATTCAACTGTCATGCCAGATACATTGCCAAAAATCATGTAAGGTATCAATATAGTCAAGAAACAGGATTTGCTTCAAGTGTACCTTTTAGATTGGCAAAAGGATTTGACTATGTTTCATTATGTCATTATGTTTAGTCAATAACCTGTTCATAAATGCCAAAAAAAAGCTATTAATATTAAAGCATGTTAATACTGAGCGCAGCAAGAGGTGCCTTGCCCGCCTCGCAAAGAAGACTTAATGGTAACATGTATAAAAGAAAATCAGTGAAAAATAGAAGTTGAATTAGGGGGTAATAGCGAGCGCAGCGAGCTCCATAGACAACGTGTATAAACGGAGGAAATTCGAGTTGAAATTTGCACATTGTTCTAAGAAAATTTTGTGGACCCGCGTGAAAAAGTTCAAAATATCTCAATAATCCTTTGCTGTGCATAGCAACATGGTGGAAAAGGAAGCATTTCGAAGGAAAATTCTTACCTATACCTCTAAATCGCATACACCTTTTTCATTTAACAATAAAAAAATCCTTTAAAAACACTAAAGTAAACAACACATATGGTTACATAAAAAAAAAAACTGTACCTATCTGAACTTTTGCTGCCATATGACGTCATTTCCTTCCCCAAATTTATCAGAAAATTTACGAAAACTGTCGAGAGCAAAAGAAAGTTAAGTATGACGTCACAGTGATCTCGCGGTACATTTAGAGGTGGATTAAGCGTCTGTACTGGATGCAACGTTTATAGGAAGTACTCAGTATCAGTGCTTACTGTGACTTTTCTGCTGATTGGTTTTGTTTTGATATTTTTATCTTGTTTAAAAATGCACATGCAAGTTCTATGCCTAATTTACTGTCATATTGATCCAATTATATATGCATATGTTTGATACTGAGGTGACAAAAAATTATTAAAAAAGAAAAGTATTATTATTATTAGATCTATGTGCAGCCACGTCAGTTTGTAACTAATAAATAAATAAAACAAAAAAGAGAGAAAATAAACTGTTGAAATTTCTACATGTATTTGTTAGTTGCATATGTGTTCAAACCATTTTGGGTGTAACACACTAAAAAAGGGGGAGGGCACATCAGTGTCTACAATGCAAATATTCCATACAAAAGTTAAAAAAAAAAATTACAACAAAATTGATGTTACAGAGGAAAATAATTAACAGATAACAACAAGGAACAAAATAAGAAATAACACAGCCATGCAATTTATTGTTTACTGATATTAATGAATGGAAAATAAAAACATTAAACATCAAGGAACCAATCTTTTACTATTCAATATCTAAAAGTTTTAGATACTAAATAAAGTATTTATATATGAAAAAAAATATCAACTTATGAAATGGATAAGCATCGAAGAAAAAATAACAAATTCTCGGAATCAAACACTTTTCTTTGGCTATTTCCGAAGACCAAACTTTTATGTTTTACGTATAAAACATGACGTCATAACGAAGACTGAGCACCCAACGTTTAGTTTAACTTTGGTTTATTATTTGAGTAACCATAAAAATTTTTTACGTATTATGTTTTTAAATTTTCATTCAATGGATATCGTTTGAATGTTTTTATATTGTGACGGATTCCGAGAAAATTCGGTCTGCATACAGTTCAGTTTATTTTACTTGAGTTGTAACACGGTTAGATTCCATTTAAGAACAATAAATCTGTATAACAAACAATATTTTGTAGACAATTTGGTAAGATATACTTCAAAAATCAATATACATATCTGTTAGTGCAAGCGGTTACATGCCGAAACTGGGACCGAAAATAACCGAAAGCGTGCACAAGTTTCTAATTTTAAAAATTAATGACAGCAAAATCTGCTATACAGATTGATTGAATAAGTGAATTAAGCACATAAACAACATGTGCAATCAGTTGTTTCTTACATTTAGTCTGACGTAAATTCAAATTAAGTGTTTCTGCATTACTGCTCAGCGTACAGCAGAAATTCCATGGAAGCCATTTTGACGCTGCGGATGAATTGCAAAAATTTTCAAACACAATTTTTCAAATATTTTTTAATGATATTAAACGTTTATCAATGTTAAATTGTAATAAATAAAAATATTATAATATATATTTTTAAAAAATTAATCTAGCTTTATAATGATTATGTATCGATGAGTTATATTCATTGTCGGAAGCTTTTTTACTAATTTGGATTGTCGATCCCGATCTTAAATAGGTCTGTTTTTAGTAAATAGTGTATTTATATATAAAGTTCTGTTACCTCATCAAACTGTGAATAAGAAACAGCGAATTCGTACATTTTGAAAGACCCCCACTTCCACCCCACTATATTTTTGGCCAGTCATCATAGAAAATAAATTCATTGATTTATTAATTTAGTGAAAGTTTTCTGCTCGCTTGAGCCGGGGCTGGATGCTCATCACAGTAAAGGAAAAAATCAAATTATATTAGATTTAGAGTTGAATATTTCCTTATATCTTTATACTGAACTCTTTCACTCTTTCACGATTAAGACCGGGGTATACAGCTTAAGTCAATTTCACCTATTACAGTCAAAACATTCAGTGAAATGGGCGGGGAAAAATTGACTCGTCTGAGTTGACTGCTAAATTGCCTATAAAACGAGATTGATGGTATGATATGTACCTCTTGAAAACCGTAAATGTACCATATGTAACTGTAATGAGATAGGAGATAATTTCATTATTTATTTTATTGTACAGATATAACAATTAAAGATAAGAGAGTCAGTTTTATCACATACCTTCATATTTCTACACACAACCAAATGTTTACAAATTTCAGCAACTATTTCATACTAATATAATTGATTAATCTGTGTAAATTCATTAAAGTTATAATAAAGAGTAAGCTCTCTAGGTTAACTGCCAATCATACTTTTTTCCTTTTCCTTTTTTTCATTTTTGCATTGTCACTTTAGAATGCATGCAATGTAAATATATGTATTATTGTTCATTTGATCCCTCTCAGCACTTTAATTTATGCAGTTAAGAGAATAAAGAAATTGTCACTGTCATTGAAAAAAAAACATTGGATTGAAATTGTAGTAAAGAACCGATTATATGAAAGTATTGGTAATTCCGATATAGTTTTTTAAAACTTCAGATAACTGTGCAGTGTTGGTGAATTTTCTTAAAACTTTGTCGTCCAGCTATTAAAGATATACAAATAATTCCCTTGTAAGTTGTTCTTTAAGAATAATTGTATTGCACTTATTATTATACTACAATACACCGGTATATTTATTATCATGATAATTAAACTAGAGTGAAGTTAACGATAAAAACTAGTGTATAATGTTCCGCGGTGTTAATACAGTAACGGAATCTTCATAAATATTCACGTATCTCCGAAATCTTCAACAAGTCGATATAAGTGAATAGTGTGTAGCTAGATAAACTATCTTTTCGTATACATAAACTTAGCGAAAATCTGGGTTTATTTAATTTATTTAATCGGAATTTGAATTATTCTCCGTTGGGAATAAACCCCGTTTTAACAATTAAAGGGACCTGGACACGATTTCAGATGAAAATTTTATTTTTGATTTTTATGTATTAAATAGTTTACTTGTGTATTTTGAATGATTTACCAAAATTTGAATGTTAGAAGTCGTGTTACAAGCGAGATACAGAGGAAAGAAGTCGTTGTTATGTGAACAAAGCTCGAGTCTTATATTTGTTTACAAATAATGTAAAGTAAAGAAATTACCATTTTTTTGACAAAATAACTTGTGGAAACAAGATAAACTTATTAAATGTGTTCATAAATAAGTTTATCAACAACAAAATGCAACATTAGTTTGAAACTTTTACCAATTCAAGACATATGTAAACAATAACAGGACTCGAGCTTTGTTTACAAAACAAAGAATTTTAACCTCTGTAACTCGCTTGTAACTCAATATTTGACTTTCAAATTTTGACAGAGCATTAAAAACATCCATATTGACCATCCAAAACATTAAAAATGAAAAAACAAATTTTGAAAAAAATTAGCTCAAATCGTGTCCAAGTCCCTTTAATGACCCCACTTGATTTCAGATGTGACGACTGATTCTCTGAAGTCATCGGACAATGCTTTGCCTTGCGTATAATCTCTCCAGTATTGGGATCTTCTCATACTTATTGATGGAATAAAATGTTTTTCAATCCCTTTGCTAATTCTAAATAAAATGTTGTTCGATCGCTTTAACTTATATAGCAAGTTAGAAACGCTGAGGTGGATTGAAAATACACTTCCTATAACCAACTAAAGTTTCAATCCAATGTTTTCTCAGACGTCCGCGTAAAGAAGATGAGTGAATAAGGCGTGTAAAATGCTATATGAGGAAAGATAAGATACTGTAAAATTAAAATATCGACAAATCCGACAATTTTTCATTTAATTACTGAAAACAATGTATATTTAACATAACATCGATTTGGAACCCTTAAATATGTTAAATACTTGGAGTAGATTGATTTAAAATGGCGTATGCGTGTCAAATTCCCCAAATAGTGTAATTTTTTAGAACTTAAATGCCTTTTTTTTTATAAATAGAGTGAGTCTGAGCTCCATATTTTTGTCATAGTCTAAATAAGGTTTCAGTAATGGAATTCAAACCGATTTCAATCAACAAAAACGTGGAGAGATATCGATGACCCACTATACCTTATAAATGTCATTTTGTATCCCAACAATTGAACGTTTTAGAAAAATAATACAAGTCCGTAAAATCGTGACCAAAGTCTCATATAGCATTTACACAACGTAATTCTTGCATGTGACTGAAATGGATCAATTGTTATAACAGCAGACATTAGGTAACCTTATGGAACAAGAGTTTTTAGGTTGTGTGTTCGATAACCCCAAACTTTAGTATTTTATTTTTTATCGTTTGTTAAAATATTCCAAACTGAATATAATAGTTAAAAAACTTGTATTATAACATATCAAATATATTTAATTGAAAATATAACATTTTGTAAAATTGTATTTTACGGCTAAACCAAATGGGCATTTGCGCTATCTTATTCCCCCATGTCTTCTTTGTAATACAACAGTGTCCATATAACTCGACAGTGTCCATGTAATTCGACAGTATCCATGTAATTGTACATGAAAAACTACAGTATCCATATATAATTGTACGTGTAATTAGAGAGTATCCATGTAATGTCCATGTAATTATGCACGTAGAACTACAGTATTTATGTACTTGTATTATGTCTATGTAATGCCACCGGCAGTGTCCTATTTGACAGTACTATTGTCTTCTATTTTTAGAATGACTGTTTGTGTCTAAGTCTCATTGTTTTAATGTACTTATTTTATTTGATTTAAGGAATAAGGAATCATTCTTTGAGTATTATGAGGGGATAATTTCGGTCGGGGCGTGATCAAATCCAATAAAGCCCGAAGGGCTTTATGATAGATTTGATCACGCCCCGACCGAAATTATCCACTCATAATATTCAAAGAATGATTCCTTATTACTTATATTTATATAATTTTAAGCCATCCTACGATTAAATTTTTAAATATAAATAAGCAAACCCCGCTGGTGCCTCAATTTGGCGTCATTTGAAGTTGAGTTATATAGTACAAAATCGATACGTAATGTTATCACAGGCAAAGACACTGGAAAATGTAAATATTTTAGGAAATCAAGATTCTAGATATTTTAATATAAAAAATCCGAAAATTCTACAAGTTGTTTTATGAAGGTTTTTAGTACTCTGATATATTTCTCAAACAAACAAATCAAAGTATTACATGTTCACCGCTGAATTCCATGGACACTGTCTAATTACAGGGACGTTGGTGTATTACATGTTCACCGCTGAATTCCATGGACACTGTCTAATTACAGGGACGTTGGTGTATTACATGTTCACCACCGTATTACATGGACACTGTCTAATTACATGGACGTTGGTGTATTACGTGTGAACCACCGTATTACATGGACACTGTCTAATTACATGGACGTTGGTGTATTACATGTACACCACCGTATTACATGGACACTGTCTTATTACAGGGACGCTGTTGTATTACATGTACACAGCCGTATTACATGGACATTGTCTAATTACAGGGACGCTGGTGTTTACATAAATACTGTCGTTATACGTGTACACTGTCGAGTAATGGATGCACTGTCGTATTACACCGGGTACTGGTGTATTATTGTTGTATTACACCGGGTACTGGTGTATTATTGTTGGTATTATTGTTGTATTACACCGGGTACTGGTGTATTATTGTCGTATTACACCGGGTACTGATGTATTACTGTTGTATTACAACCGATGTACTTTACATTGACATACAGTTATTGACTGGGGATGAGGGCATATGATTTGTTGGACAAAATGTTGCCCAAGGCCTAAACAGCTGTTTTGTTATACCAATCACTACAGATACAACTAATCACATTGCATGAACACCAGTCGTGGATATATATAGTGTGATAATTAAAGCCAAAGTAAGTGGGTCTCGACACCCCCCCCCCCTCACACACCTGCTATACATTTATAAAGCATCATATATACAATGTATACATCACGTGTTAACTGTTTGCGTTGTTTATGTTTACATTATGAATACATGCGCATGTTTGTATCATAATACAGGACATTTGGACATAATCATAAATACTTCGGAGCAAGCCACGTACAATAGTTCTGAAAGTGATCGAGAGAAAGCCACATTAATTCCTTAACACTTAATCTTAATTTACGTGTAATTGGCAAAAATATAAAAATAAAATTGAGATGTAGCAACGAGTAAAGCAAAACATATAGATATTTGTATGCGCGTGCGCGTGTGTCTGTAAGAGGGTCGGGGGTGGGGGGTTATGGATCTGACAAATAAACTTACTCTATTGTTTACTTAGTAATTCTAAACTTGTGGAATCATTTACTGTTTGTTTTCGTAGAAATCGGACACTTAATTTGCGTTTGTTTACAATACTTGAAAATTCACCTTAAGAGAAAGCTTTGCGCGATTTATTATATTATCTCTTGATGTGTTTCTAGATAACCAACTTATCTGTTGGCTATATAAGATCTAGATCATTCACACCGTCGTGAAATATGTTATGTAACGATTTGTTTACAATCATGCACTCTATATATACACATCCCGTTATAGCTTGGATTAGCCATGACAGGTGTCCGTCTGTAAAGTTTGTACATAGCTACCCTGCTTAAACAGTAAG
This sequence comes from Magallana ariakensis, assembly GCA_020458035.1. NCBI lineage: Eukaryota > Metazoa > Mollusca > Bivalvia > Ostreida > Ostreidae > Magallana > Magallana ariakensis. The sequence continues at coordinate 2,328,027 of CM035815.1, read as the reverse complement.
TACAGGTAAGGATTCACCCAGGTTAGTATATATATACAGGACTGTCTACCCGCGGGGATCAATGTGTTACTCAATATAATGATGGTCAGTCACTTCCTCGATCGAGGTAGACGAAGGTAATGAATATTCTGGTACATGATAAACTTCACTTGTATCAAAACCCGGAATGGTTAACTTTACCAGGTATGTTTATAAATCATTGTAATGCTTGCGCAATTTAAAGTAATTTTCTTCGTTTACATGGGTTCGGTAAAATTCACAACGGAAATGTAGGAAATTAATAATTCCACAATGAAAAATGCCATCATTTAATTAAACCAGGAAAAAATTAGAATATATTATTGATAGTTTTATACCGCACATAACCGTTGATGCAGCAGTTCGCTGTCTAAATAATGATTATATAATATGAAGTGCACCCGAGATCGTGGAAATGAAAGTATGAATTTATTGCTTGACTGCACGACACCCCCAAAGGTAAAATGAGGAAGAAACGAACACCGATTCAATAAAAGTATGGTTAGAACTTGATCAATGTGTATTTCCGGGCTGTATTCACATACCAGCTGGTTTCTGTCTTCCTCTTGTATATATAAGGTGCTCTTCGTGTATTACGTTATAATCTATACGTGCACAGGTTGTTCCTTCTGTATTTGTGTTGGAACTGTATTGTGTTTCGTGTGTTGCTGTAATCCATGGGTACATGTACATGTATGTTCTATTTATGAGAATTTTAGGACTAGTATTTGATGTGATCAGTGATATTCTATCAGGGATTTAGTCGTTCTGAGATCCAAGTCCTGTATCAGTGTTTCACGTGTATCAATCTTTCAACTTGACAAGTGTACCTGTGTTCCACGTGTAAATGCCCCGACTGTAGTTAAATCACCATCGTATCTCCATGTATCAGTCAGTGTTTACTAATTAAGTGTATTTATTTATTGTCACAAGTATATTATAAAGTGATGTGTCTAGCGCCATAGTGTTAATACTTTGAGTCGTATACTTAGTTCGTTCCAATGATGTTCTGTGCGTAGTTCCCGGTGATCACATGTTTGATGTGCACTTCTTCGTATACTTAGTTCGTTCCAATGATGTTCTGTGCGTAGTTCCCGGTGATCACATGTTTGATGTGCACTTCTGGGTTTATGCCCTATCCATGACCCATGTGTCTATTTTCTGAGTTTATGCCCTATCCATGACCCATGTGTCTATTTTCTGGGTTTATGCCCTACCCATGATCCATGTGTCTATTTTCTGAGTTTATGTCCTATCCATGACCCATGTGTCTATTTTCTGAGTTTATGCCCTATCCATGATCCATGTGTCTATTTTCTGAGTTTATGCCCTATCCATGACCCATGTGTCTATTTTCTGGGTTTATGCCCTACCCATGATCCATGTGTCTATTTTCTGAGTTTATGCCCTATCCATGACCCATGTGTCTATTTTCTGAGTTTATGCCCTATCCATGATCCATGTGTCTATTTTCTGAGTTTATGCCCTATCCATGACCCATGTGTCTATTTTCTGAGTTTAAGCTCTATCCATGATCCATGTGTCTATTTTTTGGGTTTATGCCCTATCCATGACCCATGTGTCTATTTTCTGGGTTTATGTCCTTTCCATGACCCATGTGTCTATTTTCTGGGTTTAAGCCCTATCCATGATCCATGTGTCTATTTTCTGGGTTTATGCCCTATCCATGACCCGTGTGTCTATTTTTTGGGTTTAAATGCCCTATCCATGATCCATGTGTCTATTTTCTGGGTTTATGCCTTATCTTTGACCCATGTGTCTATTTTCCGGGTTTAAATGCCCTATCCATGACCCATGTGTCTATTTTCTGAGTTTAAGCCCTATCCATGATCCATGTGTCTATTTTCTGGGTTTATGCCCTATCCATGACCCATGTGTCTACTTTCTGGGTTTAAATGCCCTATCCATGATCCATGTGTCTATTTTCTGGGTATAAGCCTTATCCATGACCCATGTGTCTATTTTCTGGGTTTATGCCCTATCCATGACCCATGTGTCTATTTTCTGGGTTTATGCCCTATCCATGACCCATGTGTCTATTTTCTGAGTTTAAGCCCTATCCATGATCCATGTGTCTATTTTCTGGGTTTATGCCCTATCCATGACCCATGTGTCTATTTTCTGGGTTTATGCCCTATCCATGACCCATGTGTCTATTTTCTGAGTTTATGTCCTTTCCATGACCCTTGTGTCTATTTTCTGGGTTTAAATGCCCTATCCATGATCCAAGTGTCTATTTTCTGAGTTTATGTCCTTTCCATGACCCATGTGTCTATTTTCTGAGTTTATGTCCTTTCCATGACCCTTGTGTCTATTTTCTGGGTTTAAATGCCCTATCCATGATCCATGTGTCTATTTTCTGAGTTTATGTCCTTTCCATGACCCTTGTGTCTATTTTCTGGGTTTAAATGCCCTATCCATGATCCATGTGTCTATTTTCTGGGTTTATGCCCTATCCATGACCCATGTGTCTATTTTCTGGGTTTATGCCCTATCCATGACCCATGTGTCTACTTTCTGGGTTTAAGCCCTATCCATGATCACCCATGTGTCTATTTTCTGGGTTTAAATGCCCTATCCATGATCCAAGTGTCTATGTTCTGGGTTTAAGCCCTATCCATGATCACCCATGTGTCTATTTTCTGGGTTTATGCCCTATCCATGATCACCCATGTGTCTATTTTCTGGGTCTACTCTTTAGACTATCGAGGTTCCATGTGTCTATATATGTTCTTGGTTTATGTCCTTTACATATTCAATTTATTTATTTTCTGGGTCTACTCATTAGTCTATTCATTCTCCATTCATCATGGTCCAATCATGTGTATATATTGCGGGGTTTATCCGTGTTCCACACATCTAGTTATTGTGTATTCCATGTCTATCCGTGATTCACGTGATTTATATATACATGTATAGTCTTGCCTGTTTGAATGTATTTAGCACAGAGTATTGGGAGTGGGCAGCGATGACCTTATCCCCCAATTTTTCTTAAGGAAAATATTTTCCTTAAAGCTTAAACTTACATATAGAAGAGAATTTTGAAGCTTAGGTAGTATGCAACTTCTTTGCTAAATACACTGTAATTACATACAGTCTCTGCAAAGGAGTTGTTTCTTTTTTCCAGGCAAGTTTTAAAAATTGTCCTCTGATGTACGAGACTCAACAAATGTAACAGATTGCGATCGTCTTTTTTCCCCCAGACTTCTCAGGATGCTCACAATTCTCGGCTTCCTCATTCCATTGATTATCATCCTGGTTCTTGTTGCCGTCTCCTTCCTCTCCAATTTTTCCATTTGTAGAAAGGTAAATATTGCCTGATTTTATTATTATGATCCTTTAATGATCAGATGTACTAATTTTAAAGCTGAGGGTATTATTACTATTATTTTTTAGAAATTTCATAAAAGATAGAGGGTTATCACAAATGCATAATTGTCAACTGACGTTAACTTTAGATTTAGATTTCGTAGATTATAACAGGGAGCTACATGTACAATCGGGATCGGAATTACAATAAAATAGTTTCATTTCGAGTTTTCTCTACATTAAGAAGGTTTGAGGGCGTAAACATGGTAAACACTATTCATTAATTTATATGTATAGTTAATATGTTTCTACTCATGTGTATTTGATGAAATTTAAACATATGGTAAAATATTAATTAACTTTAGCAGGACACGAGAAACAATGACTCTTGATAACAAAATTGACAGCTGGTCGATATCATCACAGACTCATGAGACTGTATCCTTTACAGTTTAGATCCAAATGAAACAGTTTTAAGGGATACGAGTCTCACACACGTTTACCTCTTTATGATAAAAATCAGCTATGAACAGCCTGTGTAAATATATTTTAACATTAATATTATTTTTTCAGTTTGTAGTATTGACATCTGGTGTTTATATTTTAATTGTAGGCCTATAATTTTCTTTATTTTTTTCCAGATTTGATTAGACTGAAATTAAATCAGAATCTCAAATCAATATAGCACATCGTTTATTATGTCGGGAAATTATTACTTTGTAATTGTTGGACACCTGGACAATCCAATTTTTGAGATGGAATTTTGTCCGCCAAACAGAGCAGCTGAACCGAAGGTACTTTTTGTTCTGAAAAAAATAAAATATAGTATGATTTACAGTGTGACATTTACTTTGGTGAGCACAGCAGGAATTACAGACAAATGAGACAACTCTTCCCATTGCCAGCTCTCTCACAACCAAATTTTTACACCCCTATAAAAACTCACCTCCACTCAAATGTGACAAATTTTTAAGAAAGCAAAAATTGATGATGAATATTAGAAAACTAGTAAGTGGATTAAGAGAATATTTTTAAATATCTATAATTAACAAATTACAAAATTGGGCTTTAAAGATATAGATTTTTCTTAATATTGATTTAATTTGATCTTGTAGGGTACGCGGGTAGGTTAAGGCAACTCAGAGTTTAATGATCGCCAATATTATGGTCATTTTAAAAATTGTTTATTTTTATGAAAACAGTGCTGAATATTAATATCAAGTGAATGTATTCAACAAGATATTATATTTTTACTTTGGAATCAAGTCAGTCTTTGAAGCTGCCATGCCATGGTATCATGTGACAGTTAAAAATAGATCATTTTTGTACCTTAACAAAAAATCAAAAAGTGTAACACTACCCCGAAGTTTATTTGTATGTATGATACAATAATTCGATCGGCTATAAGTTCAAGTTTATTAATATTGCTGCTAGAATCCTATTGTTAATCGCATAAAATAAATATTGTCATTATTTACCAGAAACCTCCTCAACTTTTTCAATTCATTGAAAATAATACGTATTTTTCATTTACAACAACAAACCAAAGGATTCTAGCAGCATTTTTCAAGTATATAAGGTCATGTGCTTTTGATATTTGCTAAATTCATCTTTCATAATATTTGGGGTAGTGTTACACTTTTGTCTTTTATGTACACACTGACAGAGGAAAGGCCGGTCAAGCCACATAAATGTCTATCTGCTTACCTTATAACACTCGCTGATAAAACAAAATATCCATGCCTGTATTATCCTGGTTATATCCTAAATGACACTCATCTAAGTCTTGAGTATCTGTATTAAATAAGTCTTATTTCGGCATTGTTTACACTGCATTCCGATTATTTGTCTCCCGACATTGATCTTCTCTATTAAACATGCTTGTGGCGTCATCAATGTTAACGATACGTAATACAGAGAAATCGAAGATATATTCTGTTAAAAGAGCTTCTAGTGACATTTTACCCATGTAGTTTTCATAATTTAAACCAGAGATAAAGTTAAAATTGACAGGTTTCTTGAGTAAAATATGACATAATGCTGCTTATTGTGCCGTCATATCGATCAGAGGAATTTTTACTCGATCGATCGCTGACAGTTGCCTTATCATACCCGCGTAGTTGTCTAGTGACAAATTGATATTGGACCGAGGCTGATTTTTATCACACCACTCACGTTTTATACATAAGTGCTAATTAAAATAAATCAGTTCAATATAATTCCTTTTTCTGATCAGGTTGGTGTAAAACGTTGTAATGGTACATGATGACATGTAAGTTGGTACTTTAATGAGCCTTTGGAATACCGTACTCTCAGAGGCATCTTGTTTTGTTTTTCGCAGAAGGATGACCACAGACACCTGAACCAGTTCGTAGCTCACGAGGCTCTGGACCTGGTAGACGAACAAGTGTGGACGACCAATAACATGTACCTCAAAATCGTGGATAAGTTTAATGAGTGGTTCGTGTCCGCCTTCGTCACCGCAAGCAGTATCCTTCTTATGATCTCACTGTATATGCTCTCCGTGTGTAACCCTTCCTTATTTAGAACATTATATTTACAGAGGAATTCATGTGAATTATTATTTTCAAGAAATATATTTATTACTTACAGTTATGCATTTGAAGTTTAACACTTGGGGGAGTTAATTTGTGGACTTTTCAATTTTACCCTCCCCCCCCCCCCCCATTTTTCTGCATTAATAAACACACTGGGAATTCAGTAACTGTGAATAAGGCACAGATATTGGTCACTCTTCAGTCTTCTTTGATGCTGAATTTACATCTACACAATATTATGCTGCTTAACGAAATGATAGGAATGAGATTTATGATGTTACATGATGTGAAAAATGAAGATGGCATAAAGAATTTCTTCACTGAGACATACGAGATGTATATCAAGGTAGGTCTGTTTTTTGAGATTAAACTCAACCATTGAAATACTTCAATTTAGAAATAAAATGGGGAAAAAGATTAGATATCAGTATTGTTTTTCGGTGAGTTTTCTTAATGAAATTTCTTATTTCCAGCATTCCATGAACCCATTTTATGAAATCAACAAACCCATTGTTTCACCAGCTTTTGAGAAAAAAGTTCAGCTGTATGGAAGAAAATATCTCACGGGATAGAACTCATGTATTTGTTTACTGTTATTGACTTTCATTGTGTGCAATATGACTGTTATGTGATTGTAATAAATGTATCAGGAGTTGCAGTACTTACTGAATGAATTGTTCCTAGGCACTAATGACAGCGCTATCTTGTGATTTTCTTGCCACCAATGTATAGAGATCACAGGTTTACTTGTTAAAATTGTTGCTAAGGAATGTGCAACTTGAGTTGTTAATTTACATGGAAAATTATGGTCATTTCTTTGTTCCCCTGGAAAAATCAAATTTAAGTAACTTTTTATTATATGTAATAAAAGACTGGGTGGGAACCGCTTACAAATAGGAGGGGGGGGGTCAAAATAAGGTATTAATATAAAAGTTACCATGATATGGCATAATGGCACCCACCTATTTGACAGCAATATTGCCAAGAACTCGTTCATGATATGAATCAAAGTATGTTACCAGACAAACACAAAATTATTAGCTATTATGAAATGTAATGTTGATAAGGGGTGGGATTTATATAGGCTTTTCCTGTTACCCAATCCATTTGTGTATCGATAAAATATGGTGAAGACCTCGTAATTTAAGCTGTCAGAACTTGTGTCTAAACCTTTCGTATTCTTTGAAATACAATAAAAATGTGGTCGAATCAATCAATAAACTATATTTTAATTATAGCGTCACTATTAAGTGTAGATTGAATATTTAAAATCGTCTTTTGTCCCAGTAGCGGTGATTGGATAATAGAAATAAAAAAAATATAACTAATAGTAATGAATAAAGTTTTTAGTACAGAAAATAAAATCCAAAGTGCAATTGTTTATAAAGAAATATTGCATGTCGTTTTTTATTTGATTTTAATTAGAAAATATTCCTTTATGTGGTTTTTGTTCATATATATCAACTGTGGTTGTTTCGGTTATTTTCCTATTTTAATATAGAAAAATTGTATCATACATTTTAAAATATTGAATATTGTGTTAAAACTATAAAGGGGAGATCGTTGTAAGATTCGCGAACTTGTACCCAATCCTCTTGTCATCAACATCCAAAACAATGATGTACCGGTATGATCAAACCAAACTATTAATTCACACCGCATAGTTACCCCCTCCCCCACGCCGGGGGATAATCTGGATCCGCCCATGAAGCACTAGTCACATAGTATAGTTGGGTCATTATCAAAATATGCAGTCTTTTGCGTCAGTGTCAATTTAAAGGGGGAGGGGGGGGGGGGATAATGTTTTGGGGAATATATATACAGTACCATTGGATTTTAGGAACTTAAAACTTTATTGTAAACCAAATACATTGACAATTTTATTGCTTAAATTATAAAAAAAAAATTATTTGTTATGAGATAACAGTGAATTTATGTTGTCATTAAATGTTTCCAACGTCTTTAACCTCCAATATCTTCAATAATATTGAACAGATGTTTTATTCCAAAAATCACCGTCAATTTTCAAAACAACATTCATATTTTAATTTCTGCTATGCTTCTTAACAAGCTCTCTTTTAAAAACAATGAATTTGATGAGATATATGCTTGTATAAAAAAATTTTGTCATTGGTGTAACAAGGAAAATTATCTAAAAATATCTTAAAATACATATGACAAGTAAATGATATTGTTCTAAAGTTGGAATTCCCCAGATCATAGTGACATCATTCACTGCTGCTAAAAAGATAAATGTATCAGTGATGACATCATTGTCAGAGAAAATGTTAGTATGCTCAGAAAAATACAATGTAAACTGTGTCAGTGGGATAGCGTGCTATTTAAGGTTTTCTATTATGAAAGAACAAAAAGGTTCTTCACATAAATGATGAATGTTTATCACATTATACCATTATACCATAGGCTGTGTAGCTTTGTGTAGTTTCTGTTCTCTTGGTTCATACTGCTACATTTACTCTGGATACATCAGTGGTATAACGGTCAGTGGTGTAACCAACAAGAGGCCCATGGGCCACATCGCTCACCTGAGGAACAATAAGTATGATAAAATCAGCTTAATGGAGTCATAATACAAACTATCTGGACAATGTAGTATAATACATGTAGATCCTGTATAAATAAAAATCAATTTTTCCACTGGATATTCTTATGTTTATTATCATTAGTACCTTTTCTAACAGGATGATTTTATAGTACATGTAATATCACATGTTGAGCATTGCAGCTCTCAAAAAGATCCTAAACAATTGTTTGTATATGGGATATAAACCTACATCAAACTCTGAACCCCTTGTGAGACCCAATCGTCAAGGAATCACTCAGAAGCCAAAGTCTAACAATATTAAATAATCACCTGGCTGATTAGTTTCTGAGAAGAACATTTTTAAAGATTTACTCTTAATATTCCTATGTAAAAATTCCACCCCATTGTGGCCCCACTCTACCCCCAGGAATCATGATTTTTACAACTTTGAATCTACACTACCTGAGGATGCTTCCAAAGAAGTTTCAGCTTTCCTGGCTTATTAGTTTCTAAGAAGAGGATTTTTAAAGATTTACTCTATATATTCCTATGTAGAAATTCGATCCTCAATTGTGGCCCCACTCTACTCTTGGGGGGGGGGGGGGGTGTAATGATTTTCACAACTTTAAATATACACTACCTGAGAATACTTCCACACAAGTTTCAGCTTTCCTGGCTGATTAGTTTCTGAGAAGAAGATTTTTAAAGATTTACTCTATATATTCATATGTAAAAAGTCGACCCCCCCCCCATTGTGGCCCCATCCTACCCCTGGGGGTCATGATTTTTACAACTTTGAATCTTCACTACCTTCCACACAAGTTTCAGCTTTCCTGGCCAAATGATTTCTTAGAAGAAGATTTTTAAAGATTTACTCTATATATTCCTATGTAAAAATTCGACCCACCCATTTTGGCCCAATCCCTACCCTAGGGAGTCATGATTTTCACAACTCTGAATCTACACTACCTGAGGATGCTTCCAAAGAAGTTTCAGCTTTCCTGGCTTATTAGTTTCGGCTTTTCTGGCCAAATGGTTCTTGAGAAGAAGATTTTTAAAAGATTTACTCTATATATTCTTAAGTTAAAAATCGACCCTCTATTGTGGCCCTACCCTACCCCCCAAGGGTCATGATTTTGACAACTTTGAATCTACACTACCTGAGGATGCTCCCACATAAGTTTCAGCTTTCCTGGCCAAATGTTTCTTGAGAAGAAGATTTTTAAAGATTTACTCTATATATTCCTATGTATAAATTCGACCCTCCCCATTGTGGCCCCACCCTACCCCTGGGGACCATGATTTAAACAAACTTGAATCTACACTATCTGAGGATGCCTCTGCTCAAATTGGAGCATTTCTGGCCTAATAGTTTTTTAGAAGAAGATTTTTAAAGATTTTCTCTATATATTCCTTTGTAAAAATTCATCCCCCATTGTGGCCCTACCCTACCCCCGATGGTCATGATTTTCACAACTTTAAATTTACACTACCTTAGGATGCTTCCACGTAAGTTTCAGCTTTCTGGCCTAACGGTTTTTGAGAAGAAGATTTTTAAAGATTTACTCTATATATAAATATGTAAAAAGTCGACCCCCCATTGTGGTTCCATCCTACCCCCGGGAGTCATGATTTTCACAACTTTGAATCTTCACTACCTGAGGATGCTTCCACACAAGTTTCAGCTTTCCTGGCCAAATGGTTCTTGAGAAGAAGATTTTTGAAAATTTCTCGAAAATTTTCATTAATTCCTAATTATCTCCCCTTGTAAGAGGGCTTGGTCCTTAATTTTCACAATTTTGAATCCCCTTAGGCTAAGGATGCTTTGTGCCAAGTTTAGTTGAAATTGGCCCAGTGGTTCTTGAGAAGATGTTGAAAATGTGAAAAGTTTACAGACGGACGGACGGACGGACAGACGGACGGACGACAGACAAAATGTGATCAGAATAGCTCACTTGAGCTTTCAGCTCAGGTGAGCTAAAAATGTTGTTAACACCACTGATAAAATTGTTACACCACATGACATTATTTAATTATTTTACTTTTTCTTCCATTTCATTTATATTTTGAGCATTTTGAAAAATTGTTATTTATCAATTTTACAAGTTAGACACTGTCATAATAAAGAAAGCTTGGCTATTTAATTGCAATTGTGTTTTCTTAAATCTGGAAAATGAGACGTGTTACACCATTGCCATTATTTGTTACACCATTGACATTTTGTATGAAGAAATGAAATTATCTACATTTTATTTTTATAAAAAAATCAAATTTTTTTATGACTTAAAGTGTCTTATAAGATATGTTATTCCACTGACATTTCACATTCCCTTTTATGTTATACTAAAATCTTTCAAATGTTTAAAGGTTTAAATGCTAGCTGAGCTTCTACAAATATATAGACAGGGTACGTGTATGTGCGTTGTATGCATTGATTTGGGAGAAAATGTCTGATTGATATGAGCTGGTATAGCATTTACCATCCCGGGGGTAATCTGGATCTGTCCATGAAGCACTAGTCACACAGTATATTTACCCCCCCCCCCCCACTCGCACCCCGGAGGATAATCTGGATCCGCCCATAAAATACTAGCCATCTAGTATAGTTACCCCCACCCCAACCCCGGGGGATAATTTGGATCCGCCCATGAAGCTAAAGTTTAAATGATGAAAAATATCCTGTACGATTAAACTCCCATTTATAGGGACCGCCAACCCCTCCCACCTATAGAAGCGTTTTTAAATTCCTTATGACTTGAAATGTATGTGGATGTATTGAATACATTTGTACACTTTAAAACTTCAAAAATCATAGTAATATTGGAGGATATCCGTTATTGAAAGTTAGAAACAAAAATATGAGATTGAACAATTAATTTTAAATTTACTGCATAATTACTTTAAGCTTTATAATACTCATTGAATAGTGTTTCCAGGATCGAATTTATTAAACGTATTAATTTATAACTTGTCAGAGATAAGATTATAAATGAGATTTTGCACACATGTGCCAATATATCACTGTGAGGATATTTAATTTGCCCTATTGCCTCGATACAAGTAGTCACTCCACACTCTGACTTTGCATCGTCCGAAGTAGTTTGCGTCAAAATTACAGCATTTATTCTATTTGAAAAGATCTAAGATTTCCATATTTACTGGAGCTTAGTTTCGGGGGTCACAGAACTGACCATTTATACGCCGCTTTGGTGTCGCAGGGTACGGCTAAGTACGTGATAAAACGTCTAAATGACTTAATCCTGTCCATGACACGGACAATCCAAAGACCAGCGTCGCTAAAAAGCATCCCCTGACCGGGGTCTTAGCCATGTATGATAAAGTAGGAAATCTAGATAAACTTTCGCTTATAGAGGAATTCCACAGGCGTTTAATAAAATGAATTAGACTTTTACGAAATCTTTGTATACAGATGGAGGATATGCGACTGTTTTGAGAATAGGCGGTAGAGGTCGTACCGTTTGAGTGCCATTGAGTTTATCCGGTAGAGCTTTTGTTTGATTTCCATATTGCAAGTGATAAGGCTGGTCATCCATAGAGAAGATATTAAATATTGTCCAGTGGAGTATTGATTCGGGGAGACAAATTTGGTCTTAAAAGAAAATTTATGGGAGGGTTTTCATAGATAAAACAAAATCCACTTTTTCCTCCTGTTTTTTGGTATAAAAGTTTCTACTTTCACGTGAAATATATACATCCTAGAACACTCCACAGCATCTTCCAATGAGGGTTTTTCCGTTCATTGCCGAGGTGTTACTCTGTCTCATCATTTCCAGCTCCAATGGACAGCTAATCAGCGGGACGATCAGTGCTTACTTCTATAACAGGATTGCTGTAAGTATAGACAATTACCGGGCCCCCTGGTGACGAAGTGCTTCTTTTTCAGAAGATGGATATTTTATATAAATTTATCGTCTGAATTTTTGAATATTTAAAAAAAACACCCAACCAAATCTAACTTATTCAAATTTTTGCGACAGAAAAACTCTTTTACAACAAGTTATATTTTTCATTCGTCTGTCTCATTTGACAGTGTATGATGTAAGAAATAACGATATTTTAGCAACGCTAACTAAATGGGTAAAAAAACCTTTTTCTTATTGGTTTTCGTACGGAAAACTGGGTGCAATTAATCGAGAAGCAATTTAAAATTTTCTGTCAGTAATTAATCTTTATGATCCATATTTGATAAAAAATATATTAGTTTGTTCAAGCATGTACTTGAAATATTTTCTGTAAAGAAAACAATATTTTAGGCGAAAAATGCTAAAATAGGAGGAATCAAAGGTTAATTTAATATATAGTGTCATATTTCAAAATTGAGGGCATCTGAACCAAATTTAAAACATACTAACTTTTAAAAGTATTATATATTTGTACAAAATAAACCCATATTGAAAGTAAAATTATGCCGTTAAAATTAGGCTATTTATCAGCGGTACACTGTAATATATCAAGAGTTTTCTTCCATTCAGATTTACATTAACAGTTTTTCCTTCAACATTTTAATAAATTGATTCAAATTTTCTTTAAAGAGGTCCGCTCCTTAGGTTTTGGGTAGCCATTTTGTGTCACCTCTAATCTGAAAATTCTGCATCACATATTAATTCTAGTGGTATATTTATATTTTACAATGTCAAATAAACTTTACTGAATAAAATTGTTTTTAAAAATAACACTTTTACAGAGTTTAGTAAGGGACTATATTTTGTGGAAAATTATCATTTCTGTTTGGGGCCCTATATTTCCAAAAAATGGCATGTGACATGGGTCACAAATAAAAGAAATGAATATTTTAGGTCCCCATCTTTATATCCAAGTGGTTTTTGGATGATTGACATTACTAGTATTTTAGGTGCAAACCTCCTTAATTAACACATACTCCCTGTTAACTAGCTTTGGCAATTCAAACCTTGTCCCATTGTTCCAGAGGCTGACTCACAGACTAGTTTGGGAGCGGGGGTCCGGACCCTGTGGACAGTCATGTTCAGCCCAGGATGTCGGTAAATACTTCTCTTCCCTACCTCCAGCGCTCTCTTCTCTGAAGTGGCGGTGCACTACCGGATGTAAATCCGCCAACAAAGACTTACATGACGTCAGCTACACGTTAACTGCGGTCAGCGATGACGTTGCGACAGGATGGGAACAAGGCGAACAATATTTCTTTTACAGCGGCATGGAAATTAATAAGACTTACGAAGTCACGTGGGTCATCTGAATTGCCTATTATATGAAATAATTTTGCTTCTGTCTGTCTATCTGTCTGTCCGTCTAGTCTCTCTCTCTCTCTCTCTCTCTCTCTCTCTCTCTCTCTCTCTCTCTCTCTCTCTCTCTCTCTCTCTCTCTCTCTGAGAATGAAGAATATCTGTCGGAACATAATCAGATTTTCACACAAAATGAAAGGGACATTTACCCTCTTAATTTTTCTCACCTACAGGTTTTTTTTTTTGTAGTTTACCTTTGAAGATTTTGATTTTGCAATGAATGTAGATTAGCTCTTTACCAATTCAGATTATCGGGATATAATGTGTTAGCCCCGTCGTTAGGAATGGGAAAGATGGTAGCAGCTTTTGATTTTGGAATACGTAACGACACGGGGGTGCCGAACGCCAGTCCCATATCTGCTGTACCGGCAACATTAGGGTAATTTTTTAAACATCATCTTCGATGTAGCTAAGACCGGGTTTTCGTAACACTGAACTATACAAAATTGTACATCTAAAAATTACAATAAATACCTGGTTATGCTTTCAAAAGCTCAAGCCGACAGGTGTCTGACGTTATATATTTAAAAAAAACCCTACCTAGTGTATTATTAGGTACTATATAGTAGTGGGTATATATCTTTTCTTATGAGAATAATATAACGTCAGGTGCCTGTATAGTCTGTCCCAAGTTATTGCTTCCATAAGTTTTTGATGATTTTTAATAAAAATACACATACCATATACATGTGTTTTGATACCTGAAGCGGTAGAGGGGGCGTTTCAAAACAGATAATCTGGACATTTTTTATAATAGTGGATGAACGTAGTTTGAGCACAAAGGTATTTATGATTATCGAAATATCAAGCAAAAAGTGGTGGAAGCAAAAACTCGGGACAGAGTATAATCAGTTGCATGATCTATATGAAGATATAAATGACAAACGGAACTTCCCCTCCATTCTCCTTCAGAGTACAATTTGGCTGTACCACTGTAATCAACATCCCTGCTGAGGACCCGGATGCAGACTCCGTAAGATGTCGCCTTGCCACACCTGAAGAATGCGGGAACGCGTGTACGAACGCTCCTAACATCACATTAGACTGGGTATTTTGTTCTCAAATCTTCATTTGCAAGTTTGTGTTCTTTGTCTTAACAATTCTAAAATTTTAATCTACACTGCATAGAAGTGGAACTCATGCTATGAAGAATTAGAACAATGACCTATTTTTTTATTGACTATATACGAGTCAAATTACAAATGTCCAAATCATATTGATCATAAATAACGTGTACAGTCGTGCTCGTTGTTCAGGAAACGTGCTCTGTCTCTATCCCCGCCACAACTCAGCATGGGTACCAACCCAACCGGAAGTACGTCATCACGGTGATGGTGGAGGATTACCCGGATTATACAATATCCGTGGGGGACCAGGTCCGCTCCATCAGAAAACCCATCAGCAAAATACCTAGCCAGGTAGGTACTGAGCGTTCAAAATACCCAGTTTATCACCGCAGCGACCTAGTTCGATCCCCGTGATCGACAGTGGTTGTATGTGACAGGGAAAGGTGGTCGCTCGCTTGGACACATGGGTTTTCTCCAGGTACTCCGGCTTCCTCCCACATCAATGACCCCCTCGCGCTAACATCCGTGACAACGAGGGATATTAATATAAGTTGTAGAACTTGTTTATCAATCGTTGTAAAAAAAACCATAAAGTTCAGTTCAAAATACCCGGCCAGGTAAGAACGTTCACAACCGCGTTATTTAGACGTTCACAGAATACTAAGTGCGACAGTTCAAGCAATAATGCGCGCAAAAAGTGACGTGAATTTTCAAGTGAAAATTTTTTAAAATCTTTTTTTAACGCGAATGTCCATCACCATCTGCTATCCAGTTGGGATGAATAATTTAACCTTGCAATATGTCGTACATGTATGAAATGGATTACCAATGTATATAGATCTGAGCTTTGTCGTTGACTCTGTTCAGAGGTTTAAACACTGTTTATTTCACAGTTTACGATAACGACAATCGTCAGACAGCAGGCGTGCGGAGACTTAGGACTGAGGGTGGACGGAGTGGTCCCCAACCCCACCAACCTGTTCCGGGTATCCTATGCTGGTGATCGATCCGTCGAGTTTAACGGTGCGTTCTACATGCAGTCGCCAAACATAAAGTAAGAATCTCGCTTGTCTCTCTTTACATTACATTACAGTAACATAACAACAATTAACGGAAGACGGGTTACAGGTCTAATTCTAAATCCATCTGAATTTTGCAGTGACACAACATTTATCACGAGTTTCTTTAAGGGTGTCAATTATAACGTCTTACCGGATGACGAGAACAGAACGATAGGTAACTTTCGGGATGACGTCAGACGAGCGCGTTACGTCTGGGGAGCATATGATGTGCACCAGTACGCGGACACTCTTCTGTGTGTATGGGGGCGTGATTTGGAGGGGTAGGTAGCAATTATGTGAATGGGATTACGTTATGCCTCATATAATGTAGCCTTCATTTGTACAACGGAATTTTTGTACAGTTATGTTCTATTTTCTATATTCTAAAAACATTAATTTTACATGAAAGAATTGTGAAAACGCTTTCAATAAGATTAAAAGATAGAGATATTATAAATAATTGATTAAACATGTGGATTAGACAGCAAACTCATATAGGTTAAGTATTTAAGTATTTTACTTGAATACTTGGTGAGTAACAGACATTTGTTATTATGTACATTAACGCATCTTGGAGGTCTTTTTTATTTGTAGAGTAACAACGGACCGATTTTGTTACACTGCAGTATTGCTGGGCAAGTATGAATGACTTTGTGAATGACTGCATTTATTTCGTTAGCATTGCATGTTTACAACAGCTCAAAAAAGTTTTTTGGCAGTCGTTCTCTAAAAGAAAAATTGAATTGATCGCCACTTTGTATCATTTTCAATAAAATTGGTTTAGGATAATACAGTAATTGTGATACTGGATAAGAATGGTGTAAATAAAAGTAGTTTATATATCTACGAACAGTAAAAGTGATATATCAATTAATTCAAACTAATATTGAAATAAGGAAAAGTAAGTGTGGTGCAAAACAAGAACTAAATTTGGTACAATAAGATTTATTTTGTCCGTCTCAAACAACAAGATTTGCTTGTACCGTGTCAAACAACAAGATTTGTTTGTACCGTGTCAGGCATCAATATTTGTTTGTACAGTGTCAGACATCAAGATTTGTTTGTACAGTGTCAGATAACAAGATTTGTTTGGACAGTGTCAAACAATAAAATTTGTTTGTACCGTGTCAGACAACAATTTTAAGACTTGTTTGGACCGTGTCAAACAACAAGATTTGTTTTTACCTTGTCAGTCAACAAGATTTATTTGGACCGTGTCAGACAACAAGATTTGTTTGGACCGTCTCACATAACAAGAATTGTTTGTACAGTGTCAGACAACAATAATTGTTTGTACTGTGTCAAACAACAAGATTTGTTTGTACCGTGTCAAACAAGATTTGTTTGGACCGTGTCAAACAATAAAATTTGTTTGGACCGTCTTACATAACAAGAATTGTTTGTACAGTGTATGAAAACAATAATTGTTTGTACTGTGTCAAACAACAGGATTTGTTTGTACCGTCTCACAACAAGATTTGTTTGTACCATGTCAGACAACAAGATTTGTTTGTACCGTGTCAAACAACAAAATTTATTTTGACTGTCATAAACAACAAGATTTGTTTGTACCGTCTCACATAACAAAATTTGTTTGGACAGTGTCAGACAACAAGATTTGTTTGTATACCGTGTCATACAACAAGATTTGTTTATACCGTGTCAGACAACAAGATTTGTTTGGACCTTGTTAAACAACAAGATTTGTTTGTACCGTCTCGCATAACAAGATTTGTTTGGACAGTGTCAGACAACAAGATTTGTTTGTACCGTGTCAGACAACAATAATTTTTTGTACAGTGTCAGACAACAATAATTGTTTGTACTGTATCAAACAACAAGATTTGTTTGGAACGTGTCAAACAACAAGACTTGTTTGTACTGTGTCAGACAACAAGATTTGTTTGGACAGTGTCAGACAACAAGATTTGTTTGTACAGTGTCAGACAACAATAATTGTTTGTACTGTGTCGAACAACAAGATTTGTTTGGACCGTCTCACATAACAAGAATTGTTTGTACCGTGTCAAACAACAAGATTTGTTTGTACCGTGTCAAACAACAAAATTTATTTTGACTGTCACAACAACAAGATTTGTTTGTACCGTGTCAGACAACACGATTTGTTTGTACCGTCTCACATCACAAGAATTGTTTTGACCGTCCTTTCCTGTTACAGATGGGGACGATTGTGGAAGACACACGTGCCAAAATGGCGGGAATTGTGTTGATCTTTTTAGGAGGTGGACATGTAAGTGTCCCCATGGATTTAAACCCAAGGACTGCTCACACAGTAGGTTATACTACGCATAGCCATTGCAGTAGTTCAACATATTTCTTATAAACAAAAGATTTACCTATTAAGTAGGGCCATGTTGTAAATTTTGAATTTACCGGGTGGCAGTAAATACATTTACAACATGACAACTAAATTTTGCATTTACTGCCACCTGGTAGGTTCAAAATTTACAAGATGACAGTAGGTAAAACTACAAATTGATTAAGTATAAAATATATAACACATATAGATGGGACTGTTGATATTAGATATCGATGAGACCTGCAATATTAAAACAACCATTTACAATTATAAATCCAGAGGTACAACAACTGTATATTTTACTTTTACCAGGTTATAACTCTAGCAACAACTGATATTTATTAACATTATCTGGTTTTACTATAATTCCAGCAGTGCTTCTTTTTAACAGTATTTAACATTATCTGGTTTTATGGTGATTCCAGAAGTGACATGTGCTGACTTTCCATGCAAGAATAACGGAACATGTGTCGATACCGGAACCTTATACATTTGTGCATGCGCTTCAGGTATTCATTGAACTGTATATAGGTTGCGGACCTTTTCATCAACACTTTGAAAGACTTCTGATCTGACTAACATTAAAGGACTATGTATGATAAGGGCCCAAAATGGCCCCCTAAAATGAACATCGTCATTTTACTGTAATTCTTTGTTTTCTTTGTACATATTATATATATGTGATGTTTTAACATAATGTTCATTTTGATTCAAGTACCCACAATTTAGAAATATGTCATCGTAAAGACAACCTTTTCCCGCCATTTTTGCATTTTTAGCATAAAACAGCTTGTTTTCAAGCAGTTTTTCTTTCAGAAAACATAGAGCGCATGCTTGAACAAACAAAATATTTTATTGAGAGATGTATCTAACCAAGACGAATATGTGACCAAAATATTTTCCTTCTTCAAGCATGCGCTCTATTTTTCCCATTCGTACAAATATATAAGAAAAATGTCAATTTTGGACTGATTTTTGATTGAATAATAGAAATAGCATCACTTCTGACGTCATATACTGCCAGTGAGTGCAAATAAATCAAATAAAAAGGTGAAAAATATATTTTATATCAACTCTTTTAACAAATAACATAACATTTTATTGTACACAAAAACCTTTAAAAAGTGACTAATTATGGGGGCCAAATTTAACTCATATCATATATAGTTCTTTCTAGGATGGTAGAATCGTTTGAAGTGGTAGTGATACCATTGTGACGTAATTGTTCATTAATTGTTCATATGATATACTAATTCCAGGTTTTACTGGTCTTGACTGTGAAATGAAGATTCAAACTATTGGCAAGTATCCATAAAACTCATTATTGTTTACGTATAAAAGTTTATATACATGTATAAACATCAATAATTGTGTCTATACAAAATTCAAGTTAATTGCTATGCGTTTAAATATTAAAACGTTCAGTTTTATGTGAATATTTTTTCATTTTTTTTAGGTTCCAAGAAGTCGGTGAGTAGATTTCTGTTCTTTCAGTGACGTGTTATTGACGGTCGTTGAATCGCCTTCATTTAAAGGTTTGTCTTCCAGGACTTTAAGGTAGTGCCTGCAGTACTGGGGACGATAGCTGGTGTCGCCACTGCGCTGGTGGTGACCGGATGTTGTTGGTGGTTTCTATTTGCTGCCGCCAAAAGGCCCGACTCAAGAGAGAAGAAAAGAAAGGTGTCTCCAACAGATCTCCACAATGTCACGCAGAGCAACCATCAACACCCAGCACAGGAGGAACTCAATATAAACCGCACACAGGACAAGGATTTACACCTTAAAGACTGATGACAGTGGTGTCACAGACAAATAACTTCTACATTGCCGAATGTGATAGATTGAATAACCATTGATACAGTGTCTACTGTT
This sequence comes from Magallana ariakensis, assembly GCA_020458035.1. Lineage (NCBI taxonomy): Eukaryota > Metazoa > Mollusca > Bivalvia > Ostreida > Ostreidae > Magallana > Magallana ariakensis. The sequence goes on along the minus strand of CM035815.1, from coordinate 2,307,974 downwards.
AAAGAGTGAAAAACCACTGCATTTTCTGTTGTTTGAGAATAAACGCCACCACAATGTCTACTGTTACAAAATAAATTACATTGTCTTCTGATAAAGAATAAATAACCAGTACAATGCTTTCTGTTATTTTAAAATGAATAACAGCTTTACATCGATTAGTGTAAAAAAAATAAATAAACTCTCAACAAGTCTACTACAGAATAAATAACTGCTGCGTTGTCTACTGTTACAGAATGAATAACCACTACAATACCGTCTATTCGAAATAAATAACTGTTACTGTAACACTATCTACTGTTACATAATTAATAACTACTACAATACCGACTTTTACAGGATAAATAACTGTTACTGTAACATTGTCTACTGTTATAGAATGAATAACCACCTCAATACCGTCTATAACAGGATAAATAACTGCTGCAATGTATACTGTTACGGAATGAATAACCACCACAATACCGTCTATTACAGGATAAATAACTGCTACATTGTATATTGTTATAGAATGAATAACCACCACAATACCGTCTATTACAAAATAAATAACTGCTACATTGTCTATTGTTATAGAATGAATAACCACCACAATACCGTCAATTACAGAATAAATAACTGTTATATTGTCTACTGTTATAGAATGAATAACCACCTCAATACCGTCTATTACAAAATAAATAACTGCTACATTGTCTATTGTTATAGAATGAATAACCGCTACAATAGTTATACCGTCTATTACATAATAAATAACTGTTATATTGTCTACTGTTATAGAATGAATAACCACCTCAATACCATCTATTACAAAATAAATAACTGCTACATTGTCTACTGTTATAGAATGAATAACCGCTACAATAGTTATACCGTCTATTACAGAATAAATAACTGCTACATTGTCTACTGTTATAGAATGAATAACCACCACAATGCTGTCTATTACAGAATAAATAACTGTTATATTGTTTACTGTTATAGAATGAATAACCACCTCAATACCATCTATTACAAAATAAATAACTGCTACATTGTCTACTGTTATAGAATGAATAACCGCTACAATAGTTATACCGCCTACTACAGAATAAATAACTGCTACATTGTCTACTGTTATAGAATGAATAAACACCAAAATACCATCTATTACAGAATAAATAACTGTTATATTGTCTACTATTATAGAATGAATAACCGCTACAATAGTTATACCGCCTACTACAGAATATATAACTGTAACATTGTCTACTGTTATAGAATGAATAACCACCACAATACCATCTATTACAAAATAAATAACTGCTACATTGTCTACTGTTATAGAATGAATAACCACCACAATACCATCTATTACAAAATAAATAACTGCTGCAATGTATACTGTTACGGAATGAATAACCACCTCAATACCGTCTATTACAAAATAAATAACTGCTACATTGTCTACTGTTATAGAATGAATAACCACCACAATACCATCTATTACAGGATAAATAACTGTTACATTGTCTATTGTTATAGAATGAATAACCACCTCAATACCGTCTATTACAAAATAAATAACTGTTACATTGTCTATTGTTATAGAATGAATAACCACCTCAATACCGTCTATTACAAAATAAATAACTGCTACATTGTCTATTGTTATAGAATGAATAACCGCTACAATAGTTATACCGCCTACTACAGAATAAATAACTGTAACATTGTCTACTGTTATAGAATGAATAACCACCACAATACCATCTATTACAAAATAAATAACTGCTACATTGTATATTGTTATGGAATGAATAACCGCTACAATAGTTATACCGCCTACTACAGAATAAATAACTGTAACATTGTCTACTGTTATAGAATGAATAACCACCACAATACTGTCTATTACAGAATAAATAACTGCTACATTGTATATTGTTATGGAATGAATAACCACCACAATACCGTCTATTACAGAATTAATAACTTATAAATAATAATAAATGTCTAAAGGGTGGACGGAAGACGTCAACTATATGTAAATGAGATTTTCCTAAACCGTGTGTTTGTTTTAATATTTCAAAATATATGCATTGGTTGTTTTGTTTTGTGGCAGAAGATTTTTAAAAAGAAAATGAACATTTTTCATAACTCAGTTGTTTTAAATACCGTCGCTTTAGCTTCCTTATTTTCAGTGCAAACAAAATTTCCAGATAGTTTGTGCATTAGGATATCTTTATTTTGTTACGAAAAACATATTTTTACAATTTTTCATTATTTCTATCGACACATATTGGCAAATTTAACGTATATTTCATAAAAGTCAAGTAAAAACGAATCTCAATTTTTGTCTAAAATTAGCTTATTTCATGCCATATCTAAAATTTTACATAATAGACCCATACTTATGGTTTTATTTTCTGAATTTATATGATTTTTCTGACAAATCTATCATAATTTGAGAAAAAGTTTGAGACTTTTAAATAATTTCATTACATGTTGAATCGTATAAATGGATATGATAATTTTAGTTTTATTTATTTTACATAGTATAAATTTGTATTTGATGCCATTACAATCATTCTGATTAGTAAAAAAAATATAGAGTGAAAAGCGATTTATGTGCAATCTGCACTTTCAGTGCAGAAAGGTCATATTACACCGCATACGTAACGCCGAATGAAGCATAGAGACCCCAAAATTTTGTTTTGAATTTTGGTTAAGCTATGTGTGTAGGTTTTTAAAAAATACTTTAGAAAAAAAAACCCATAAAGGCTTTTGATCGCAGGATCCAACATCCTTAATTAAGATTCAACTCGCAAATAAATATTTAATAACATCGGGCGTGAAATGTTAAAAATGCTGCCCCTAAAAACAACAAATGAGCAATCAGTTTTTGGACCAGAGTCAAGCTAGCCAGCACTAACTCCAACGCACTAACAAAAAATTAGTTAAAATTATCGGCTATTTTACAAGCGTTTTCCGATCCCGATGTTAAACAACTGAAATTGTTAGGCCGCCTTGCACCCAAACTAGGACTTGTGCTCATTAGGTGAGCCCGGATTCCTCGGGGGACGGGTAATCTTGCGAGGATTCAGGACCCAAATTAGGCACTAGTGACACCGATTTCCGGCGCCAGGGCGCGGAGTAGACCTTAAGTCAACAAATTATTTCTGTAATGTAGCGTTCTAAACAAGGCGCCCTGCGCCCAAACTAGGACTTGTGCTCATTAGGTGAGCCCGGATTCCTCGGGGGACGGGTAATCTTGCGAGGATTCAGGACCCAAATTAGGCACTAGTGACACCGATTTCCGGCGCCAGGGCGCGGAGTAGACCTTAAGTCAACAAAGTATTTCTGTAATGTAGCGTTCTAAACAAGGCGCCCTGCGCCCAAACTAGGACTTGTGCTCATTAGGTGAGCCCGGATTCCTCGGGGGACGGGTAATCTTGCGAGGATTCTGGACCCAAATTAGGCACTAGTGACACCGATTTCCGGCGCCAGGGCGCGGAGTAGACCTTAAGTCAACAAAGTATTTCTGTAATGTAGCGTTCTAAACAAGGCGCCCTGCGCCCAAACTAGGACTTGTGCTCATTAGGTGAGCCCGGATTCCTCGGGGGACGGGTAATCCCTCGAGGATTCAGGACCCAAATTAGGCACTAGTGACACCGATTTCCGGCGCCAGGGCGCAGAGTAGACCTTAAGTCAACAAAGTATTTCTGTAATGTAGCGTTCTAAACAAGGCGCCCTGCGCCCAAACTAGGACTTGTGCTCATTAGGTGAGCCCGGATTCCTCGGGGGACGGGTAATCTTGCGAGGATTCTGGACCCAAATTAGGCACTAGTGACACCGATTTCCGGCGCCAGGGCGCGGAGTAGACCTTAAGTCAACAAAGTATTTCTGTAATGTAGCGTTCTAAACAAGGCGCCCTGCGCCCAAACTAGGACTTGTGCTCATTAGGTGAGCCCGGATTCCTCGGGGGACGGGTAATCCCTCGAGGATTCTGGACCCAAATTAGGCACTAGTGACACCGATTTCCGGCGCCAGGGCGCGGAGTAGACCTTAAGTCAACAAAGTATTTCTGTAATGTAGCGTTCTAAACAAGGCGCCCTGCGCCCAAACTAGGACTTGTGCTCATTAGGTGAGCCCGGATTCCTCGGGGGACGGGTAATCTTGCGAGGATTCTGGACCCAAATTAGGCACTAGTGACACCGATTTCCGGCGCCAGGGCGCGGAGTAGACCTTAAGTCAACAAAGTATTTCTGTAATGTAGCGTTCTAAACAAGGCGTCAAGCATTTTTATTTAAATTTTCATAATAATTGTATATATTCTCTGCAAGTATAGGAACTATTTTGTTTAATGGCACTACTTTGTTGTCCTACCGATTCTAAAAATAGTCAGAGGGATATACCCAATTTTAACCGCCAAAATATTTCATGGGTATTTATTCATACAATGCACGTTTACACATAGAGCAGTATGATTGAAAGACAATTGTTATCCCTTTTAATTCTTTAATTAAGTCAAATCAATTAAAAATAAATAAAAACAAAACAAACATTCAGACTACATGAATTATCAATAATTTGCAGAAACCTTAAGCAAGCTCATTTTACCAATATAACATTTAATTAAATTTTAATTTATCAAATCCAAAAACTTTCGGACGGCATGTAAAGTTACATAACTAATGCTTTAATTTTCAATTATCTATATGTATGTTCAGGTCGATTGTCTTTTCATTCATTAAGAATTCAATTATTTTAGTACATATAAGGCTTCGATGGAGAGATATTATTAAGTAAAGCATAAATGAAAGAAATACTATTTTTATATAATGGTAAATTTTGATCTATCATACATATAAATTGACGTAAATATTATTATCTAAAGCTTAAAGTCGTCGGTATTGTTTATAGATAAATTCAATTCAATTTCTTTATTGATAACTAAGGGCCCTCAAAAGGGTAACAGGAAGATTGTACAATAAACATTCATAGTGCATAATAAACACATCCACAAGAGGGAACGAGTTGTATGATTGAAAGGTTACAGACATAAACTTTTATTTAGCATACATATATATTTATATACTTAATATGTATATTTTATATATACATGTATAAAAAACACATATATTAATATGTCAAAATACATACAAATTTTAAATAATTTATCACATGATGAGAAAGTGATAATTGACTCAGAAATACAAACTAAGGCAATGTCCAAGTTTAATTTTACATTCGTACAAATTTCGATATTTAATAGTTGATTTATAGTAAATAGTAAGATCAACTTGGAAAGAAATATGTTTGTTACAAATTTATTATATCTAAAACAAATTGGGAAAGGCAGTTTCTTCCAGTTCAGCGGTATTAAAGCACAACCAAAGCATTTTAATGTTCTGTAAAGATGTTAGCAAGCTTGTTGGACGTATTGTATTTGCATTAATATTTTCATTCTTTCTCCGACCAGTGAGGGTCGTTTTTTTTATTCGTGGTTTACGTGGTGTTAATCGGATGAAAATCATAGATTCCCTTGGATGGGACACCGGTCCATCGCAGATTAACTTCCAGCCTGAATCGGGACCCAATTCTATCTGTGTGGACTAAGACAAATGTAGATAAAGTGCCTTGTCTAAAGACACAGCACACATCAAGTGGACACGCCGGGGCTTGAACCGTCGACCTTTTCATATTTATATATACCACTCACATAATATATAATACATCATATAACATACGAATCGTTATGAAATAGCACACCATGTGACCTCCGGTATATGTATTGATAGAAAGCACAAGTCGACCAAATACCCCTATTGATTTAAATATTTGATATAACTTTGTTCACGTGATTAAAGAACATATTACGTAACATCTTGTTTCGTTATCAATTTTTTACACTATTATAATATAAATTCAAAAAGTACTAAGTTCATATAAATGGTATCTACGAAAGACGAATAAGGACACATAAAAAATATTCCTATCTCGTAATTACGAGAAAAGATCTCGTTATAAAAAGTTAATCATTTCGTTATTACGAGAAAAGATCATGTTATTACGAGTTAATTATCTCGTTATTACGATAAAAGATCTCGTTATAACGAGATTGGATCTCATAAAAAACGAGAAAATATTTCGTTATTACGAGAAAAGATCTCATTATAACGAGAAAATATCTCATAGTTACGAGAAAAGGTCTCGTTATAACAATTTAAATATCTCGTAATATAGAACGCCATAGCTGCCTTAAAGGTATGGTACGTCATAATACATGGTGAGATTCATAAAATAAAGGGTCGTTTCTGTGTGTTAAATGGTCACCAGCCCTTGTTATAGGGTGAAAAGTATATAACGTATGGTGGGTAACACATATTTAAAAGTACCTCAAATACATTAATTAAACTGTTTACAGCTATTTTTACATGGTTGCAAAAGCACGTTAAATGGTTGTAATAATGACATAACTGGTGCTTTATTTATATTAAACGGTTAGAAAAAGGAAGCAATGAGTCAGGTGCAGATTAAGAAAGATCGAACTTACATCGTGTTGATAGTATGGGTGTGAGGGAGCGAAAAAGAGGTTGTCTGAAAAAGACGCGTATATAATGTTCAGGGACCAAATCACATTTGGTATATTGATACAAACTAATTCATAAAATTGACCCTAAATTTTGCTGGAGTGACCGTTGGGTTAAATGAACACATTCCAAATTCGTAACTACGATTATCGCTGACAGCGGAAATAAAATGTATAATCAAGTGATCGAGATTATTTAAGATAGAAATAATATACATGTTTTGTGATGCAGAATACATCTTTATACTGTTGATCTATCAATGAAAACATTGCACGTGTCCTTGATTTGTTATATACTACTATGCATCGGGAATAAAACAAAATCAATAATTTATATCCTTTCTTTCTAAGTCAAACAACTGCGTTAGGAAAACTCTTATGAATTGTAAAAAATAAAAAAAAATTAACTACTCAAATTTTAAAGTATGATTTTGCAACTTTTTATTTGAATATTCATATATAATCTTTTTCAATGGATTTCATTCAGAAGAAAACCCCCAAAAGTAAAACATTTAATTAATTGTTGATGGCAAAACACCCCAAAATAAACACAAATATTCAATTTTTTAACTAATTCATTCTAAAATTTAAATTTCAAGACAACAATTTTAAAAATGCCTGTAAATTATCAGATACAAAATATTTGTTTCTCTCTCTCTCTCTTTTTAAATTTTGACTGGTCACCATGGGGGACGAAGCACAATTTAATTTAATTCAGTGCATAGATTGTGATATAAAATTTATACCAATTTCACGATCTGCAATGGGACAGTAATAGAATGGTTTCATGTATTGACCCATTACTGTCTCTTTTTCACAGTGTTATAAAAAATCTGCACCATTTAATTTATTATTGTCATCATTTAATGTTTTTTTTTCAACCAGATGAAATGTTATTCACACCAACCAATGTATTGGACGCATCTTTTGGAGCGTGTAACCAACCATAAATTATATAACGTTCACTCAATTAATAACAAGGAGTGGCAACCATTTAACATACTGTACTGACCAACTGATATAGGAAACCACCATACGGATGTAACGATGACCAAACGGTTTTACGTTCTGACTTATTGCTTCATTTTCATTTTTTTAACAGTTTTATATAAATAGAGCACAAATTATTTCATTATTACCACCATTTATCGTGCTTTTGCAACCATGTAAACATAGATGTAAACAGTTTAATGTATTTGAGACACTTTTAAATATGTATTACCCACCATACGTTATATACTCTTCACCCTATAACAAGGGCTGGTGACCATTTAACATACAAAAACGACCCTTTATTTTATTACTCTTACTATGTATTATGGCGAATATCCATCATGTATTAAATACTCTGATAATAATTTAAAGCATTTAAGAGTAGAAAAAGATTAACCGAGCGAAATTTTCAAAAATATGATTAACTAAGCAGTAATTAATTAATGAAGATTGCATTAATATCTATGGGGACATACACATTTTTTAAAATAAAAAATTAAATAATAAAAATATCAATAAATGCTTCGGTGGAAAGATGCATTTCATCATTAGGAATACAAAAACTATTGAAAATAAATTTTATAACATATATATTTTAAAAGCAAAGGGGAGCAACTCTTCAAAAAAAGGGAAAGATCATTTATTAGGACACATTCTCCTCTTACATACTGACACTTAAACATGAAAATTATGTCCAAGTATACTAAGTATGAAGCCCATATATATCTGTTATGCATCCAGATTTATTGAATCTGGGGCTATTATGGATCGGATACCTTAAGGCAGCCATGGCGTTCCATATCGTAATTTCGAAAAAAGATATCGTTATTACAAGAAAAGATCTATTTAAAATGGTGTGTTTCTGGAAAGACCTCCAAGTCGATTGGTTCACCCTTTCAGTCTATTTTTTTTTCTTTCTAGAAACATTAATTCAATATTGATTTACTTTTAAACAACAACGATCATTATTTATTATTTTCTATAAAAAAAAAAGATCGGATTTGACATAGTTTGTTATATAAAAAAGTGGAAAGAACTTCATGTAATTTTACTACAATCACACTTTAAAGTAAATACCAGGTACTCCTAGTCATAAAAACACAATTTTATTACTTACAGATGATTATATAGTTTCAATCATGGATATATGGGATTTATCATGGATTGTGTTTTTTAAATTCATACACAACCTATATTGAAAATGATTGATTTGGTATATTAACATTTTGGAGTCTGAAATTATCCTTCAAATTAATAAATTGGTCAATTAATTTATAAATCTGCTTTGTTTCTTTTTCTAAAAATTCTTTCACTAATTCAATGAATATCTTATGTTCATCTATTTTACATAAAGAGAGAGTAGACCAATAAAACGCACCATTTTATATAGAATGACCTTTTCTCGTAATAACGAGATTTTTTCTCTTAATAACAATATCTGTTCTCGTAATTACGTAATAATGAGATCTTTTCTTGTAATTACGAGATATTTTCTCGTTCTGACGAGATCTTATTTGCTTAAATAACGAGATATTTTCTCGTTATTACGAAATCTTTTCTCGTAATAACGAGATAATAAACTCATAATAACGATATCTTTTATCGTTATCGTTTTTATGTGAATCTATTCGTAATCTTCTTTCGAAGGTATTACATGCAATACCTAAAATAGTGTTGAATTTTTATATTTTATTTAAAAAAGGGTAAAGATAACCGTTGTGATAATTGTATTATGTAAATGTCCTTATATATTCACAATAATAACTACTTCCTAAATGTCAATTGATTTCACAAATAACTCATTTTGACAAATGAAAATATGAATATGTAAGTCAACTCCTATTAAAGTATTCCGATAATAGCCATTTATATGAAATTTGTTATTTAAAAAAAAAAAGCTATTACTGGTCGTGCAAACCTAATTTCTTTTAAGGGTCGACTGGACACCCAGCCCCTTAAACGATATTCCCATTAAAACTGTATGATACGAAATTTCCAATTTTCACCAGGCTAGCTATACCTGTTACTGGTCGTGTAAACCTAATTTCTTTTGAGGGTCGACTGGACTTTCCATGGGCCCCATCCTCGCCGAATACGATGCCCAAAATATGTGATACAGGGTGTAAGATATTCCCATTATCGGAATCTTCCAGGGATTACCCATCCCCCGAGGAATCCGGGCTCACCTAATGAGCACAAGTCCTAGTTTGGGCGCAGGGCGCCTTGTTTAGAACGCTACATTACAGAAATACTTTGTTGACTTAAGGTCTACTCTGCGCCCTGGCGCCGGAAATCGGTGTCACTAGTGCCTAATTTGGGTCCGGAATCCTCGCGGGATTACCCGTCCCCCGAGGAATCCGGGCTCACCTAATGAGCACAAGTCCTAGTTTGGGCGCAGGGCGCCTTGTTTAGAACGCTACATTACAGAAATACTTTGTTGACTTAAGGTCTACTCTGCGCCCTGGCGCCGGAAATCGGTGTCACTAGTGCCTAATTTAAGTCCGGAATCCTCGAGGGATAACCCGTCTCCCGAGGAATCCGGGCTCACCTAATGAGCACAAGTCCTAGTTTGGGCGCAGGGCGCCTTGTTTAGAACGCTACATTACAGAAATAATTTGTTGACTTAAGGTCTACTCCGCGCCCTGGCGCCGGAAATCGGTGTCACTAGTGCCTAATTTGGGTCCTGAATCCTCGCGGGATTACCCGTCCCCCGAGGAATCCGGGCTCACCTAATGAGCACAAGTCCTAGTTTGGGCGCAGGGCGCCTTGTTTAGAACGCTACATTACAGAAATAATTTGTTGACTTAAGGTCTATTCTGCGCCCTGGCGCCGGAAATTGGTGTCACTAGTGCCTAATTTAAGTCCGGAATCCTCGAGGGATTACCCGTCCCCCGAGGAATCCGGGCTCACCTAATGAGCACAAGTCCTAGTTTGGGCGCAGGGCGCCTTGTTTAGAACGCTACATTACAGAAATAATTTGTTGACTTAAGGTCTACTCCGCGCCCTGGCGCCGGAAATCGGTGTCACTAGTGCCTAATTTGTGTCCTGAATCCTCGCGGGATAACCCGTCCCCCGAGGAATCCGGGCTCACCTAATGAGCACAAGTCCTAGTTTGGGCGCAGGGCGCCTTGTTTAGAACGCTACATTACAGAAATACTTTGTTGACTTAAGGTCTACTCTGCGCCCTGGCGCCGGAAATCGGTGTCACTAGTGCCTAATTTGGGTCCGGAATCCTCGCGGGATTATCCGTCCCCCGAGGAATCCGGGCTCACCTAATGAGCACAAGTCCTAGTTTGGGCGCAGGGCGCCTTGTTTAGAACGCTACATTACAGAAATACTTTGTTGACTTAAGGTCTACTCCGCGCCCGAGCGCCGGAAATCGTTGTCACTAGTGCCTAATTTGGGTCCGGAATCCTCGCGGGATTACCCGTCCCCCGAGGAATCCGGGCTCACCTAATGAGCACAAGTCCTAGTTTGGGCGCAGGGCGCCTTGTTTAGAACGCTACATTACAGAAATACTTTGTTGACTTAAGGTCTACTCTGGCGCCGCCACTAGGCCGCCGGAAATCGGTGTCACTAGTGCCTAATTTGGGTCCTGAATCCTCGAGGGATTACCCGTCCCCCGAGGAATCCGGGCTCACCTAATGAGCACAAGTCCTAGTTTGGGCGCAGGGCGCCTTGTTTAGAACGCTACATTACAGGGCTCTACCTCACTAGTGAGCACAAGCTCCTAGTTTGGGCGCAGGGCGCCTTGTTTAGAACGCTACATTACAGAAATAATTTGTTGACTTAAGGTCTACTCCGCGCCCTGGCGCCGGAAATCGGTGTCACTAGTGCCTAATTTGGGTCCGGAATCCTCGCGGGATTACCCGTCCCCCGAGGAATCCGGGCTCACCTAATGAGCACAAGTCCTAGTTTGGGCGCAGGGCGCCTTGTTTAGAACGCTACATTACAGAAATACTTTGTTGACTTAAGGTCTACTCTGCGCCCTGGCGCCGGAAATCGGTGTCACTAGTGCCTAATTTGGGTCCTGAATCCTCGAGGGATTACCCGTCCCCCGAGGAATCCGGGCTCACCTAATGAGCACAAGTCCTAGTTTGGGCGCAGGGCGCCTTGTTTAGAACGCTACATTACAGAAATAATTTGTTGACTTAAGGTCTACTCCGCGCCCTGGCGCCGGAAATCGGTGTCACTAGTGCCTTATTTGGGTCCTGAATCCTCGCAAGATTACCCGTCCCCCGAGGAATCCGGGCTCACCTAATGAGCACAAGTCCTAGTTTGGGCGCAGGGCGCCTTGTTTAGAACGCTACATTACAGAAATACTTTGTTGACTTAAGGTCTACTCCGCGCCCTGGCGCCGGAAATCGGTGTCACTAGTGCCTAATTTGGGTCCGGAATCCTCGCAAGATTACCCGTCCCCCGAGGAATCCGGGCTCACCTAATGAGCACAAGTCCTAGTTTGGGCGCAGGGCGCCTTGTTTAGAACGCTACATTACAGAAATACTTTGTTGACTTAAGGTCTACTCCGCGCCCTGGCGCCGGAAATCGGTGTCACTAGTGCCTAATTTGGGTCCAGAATCCTCGCAAGATTACCCGTCCCCCGAGGAATCCGGGCTCACCTAATGAGCACAAGTCCTAGTTTGGGCGCAGGGCGCCTTGTTTAGAACGCAACATTACAGAAATACTTTGTTGACTTAAGGTCTACTCTGCGCCCTGGCGCCGGAAATCGGTGTCACTAGTGCCTAATTTGGGTCCTGAATCCTCGAGGGATTACCCGTCCCCCGAGGAATCCGGGCTCACCTAATGAGCACAAGTCCTAGTTTGGGCGCAGGGCGCCTTGTTTAGAACGCTACATTACAGAAATACTTTGTTGACTTAAGGTCTACTCTGCGCCCTGGCGCCGGAAATCGGTGTCACTAGTGCCTAATTTGGGTCCAGAATCCTCGAGGGATTACCCGTCCCCCGAGGAATCCGGGCTCACCTAATGAGCACAAGTCCTAGTTTGGGCGCAGGGCGCCTTGTTTAGAACGCTACATTACAGAAATACTTTGTTGACTTAAGGTCTACTCCGCGCCCTGGCGCCGGAAATCGGTGTCACTAGTGCCTAATTTGGGTCCGGAATCCTCGCGGGATTACCCGTCCCCCGAGGAATCCGGGCTCACCTAATGAGCACAAGTCCTAGTTTGGGCGCGGGGCGCCTTGTTTAGAACGCTACATTACAGAAATACTTTGTTGACTTAAGGTCTACTCCGCGCCCTGGCGCCGGAAATCGGTGTCACTAGTGCCTAATTTGGCACCGGAATCCTCAAGGGATTACCCGTCCCCTGAGGAATCCGGGCTCACCTAATGAGCACAAGTCCTAGTTTGGGCGCAGGGCGCCGTGTTTAGATCGCTACATTACAGAAATAATTTGTTGACTAAAGGTCTACTCCGCGCCCTGGCGCCGGAAATCGGTGTCACTATCGCCTAATTTGGCACCGGAATCCTCAAGGGATTACCCGTCCCCTGAGGAATCCGGGCTCACCTAATGAGCACAAGTCCTAGTTTGGGCGCAGGGCGCCGTGTTTAGATAGCTACATTACAGAAATAATTTGTTGACTAAAGGTCTACTCCGCGCCCTGGCGCCGGAAATCGGTGTCACTAGTGCCTAATTTGGCACCGGAATCCTCAAGGGATTACCCGTCCCCTGAGGAATCCGGGCTCACCTAATGAGCACAAGTCCTAGTTTGGGCGCAGGGCGCTTTGTTTAGAACCCTATATTACAGAAATAAATTGTTCACATAAGGTCTACTCCGCGCCCTGGCGCCGGAAATCGGTGTTACAACTGCCTTATTTGGCGCCGGAATCCTCGACGGAACACCCGTCCCCCGAGGAATCCGGGCTCACCTAATGAGTACAAGTCCTAGTTTGGGTGCAAGGCGGCCTAATAATTTCAGATGTTTAACATCGGGATCGGAAAACGCTTGAAAAATAGCCGATAATTTTAACTAAATTTTTGTTAGTGCGTTGGAGTTAGTGCTGGCTAGCTTGACTCTGGTCAATTTTGGGAGTGAATCGATCGAACAAAATGGTAAGAATTAAAAAATGTTTCATACCTCTTAATTAATGATAATGCATGTATATCTGAAATAGTCATGTAAACACGAACTTCTCAAAACAAGAATACTAAAAATACCTTGAGAGGTGGCAACCATTATGTCAATTACTGATTACGGAACGATTCAGTTCAGTCTGACTTGTATCTGTAACAGACTGACGATTGGGCTATAAAAGTTATCACGAATTAGAAACACGTTACATAAATGTCAGTGGCGTCGGTGGGGAAGGGGGGGGGGTATACTTATATAAAATCTCGACAACAAAAAATGTATAACATTGCAAAAAAAGTGTGTGTGTGTGGGTGGGGGGGGGGGGGGGGGGCCAACCCCGGGTTCCGACGCCTATGCATGTTTTTATAATAGGACATTTGTTTAAGTGATAAACCTGTTGGATCTTGCTCTTACGAAACTAAAAAAAAAAGACATATCTCAGGCTTATTCTCAGCAGATATATCTCCGGTACGGGTAGGGCTCAACAGCTACAGTCATCACACTCATACTTGAAATAATGTTCTATTTCCAAGAGCTTGATCTTTAATACTTAATAACAAAGACAGTTATATTAAATGTTACCATTCTTGTTTTTAAAAATCGTAATCCAAATTCTTTCAGTTAATATATCTGTAATTTTTTTTTATTCGAAGACAGTGGACCGAGTACAGTCATGTTTAGACAATATTAGACATCAAGTTTGACAAATGTCTCCATTGTGTTTTTCAGTCAATCTGATGATGAATAGATGTGTTCATGAATTTTGACACTGAGCGTGACTTTGGCACCCTGCCAGTGGTGGCATGGGTCCGAGTCTTGGAGCACCTGCCCCTCAAGGACCGGTACCATGCCTCCTTAGTCTGCTCCAATGTGTATGAGGCATTCAGTCACCCCACTCTGTGGCGCTCAGTGACACTGACCGTAGAGGGAGTGTCGGGAAAATACAGATGCTTACATGTGGTTAATATACCACAGCGGAACTTCCACCTTGTCCAGAAGTTTGGGAGAATGTTCCACAGCATCACGTTTTCCATATGGGCACCTTTAGACAAAAGCTTTGGGGAGTGGAATACCATGCTAGCAGACAACATTAAAAGGTTTAATGCCAGCAGTCTGACATTCGATGTTGGAGGATTGAAAAACATTGCAAAAGTTGGAGTTATGAGAACATTGACTGAGAATATTAAACCGATGGTGGATTTAGTGAGGAATTCACTGTACCTCAAGTCCCTTGTCATAAAATCGTGGCCAGCTTTTGCCAGCTCATTAAATAATGCAGACGAGAATGTGTTCCAGGCTGCAATGGACAACGATAAAATAAAGGATCTGACAAAACTAAGTCTCTTTGATTGTGATTCTGTGGCATGGTCTGAGCGTAGACCACTGTTACTTCCTGTTGACCTGACTCATAAAATGGTAGAACATTTCAAAAGTCTCACTCATTTGGCCTTAAGGTCACCCATGCTAAGCGAGAATCTGATCACATGTCTGTCATGTGATGACAGACAAAGACTTCAGCAACTAAAGATTTCCATAAATTATCTTTCGCAACACGAAAGCTTTGAAATTCCCCAAATAACGGATTCTGTTTGGAGAGATTTCACAAACCATAATGCCAAAGTTCGAGTGCATATTCTGGTGCTGTCGCGAGTACCACATCACTCTATGGAAATGTTCCTGCGCCCTTCCTGTCCGCTGTATGATATCCGGTTTGGAGAATTTGTTCGTTGTGATAAAGAGTTTGTTGCCTATTTGGCCAATACATTTCCTTCTAGTTTAGAAACGTTTGAGTATTATGAGGAGGACGATGATTTTGAACAGGAGCTTATTTCATTGGTGGAGTGTTCTAGTCAGTTGTGCAGATTGGTCTACTGTGGGAAAATCAGCATAAAACATGTCATACACTTGGCTGAACTGAGAGGAACAGAATGGCAGGTGTTACACTTGGCGAGAAAAAACATTTACACGGTCTCCAAGAATGCCAATGAACCGGAAATCGATGGGGATACAGTCATCGCTAAAAATTCATCCGGTGAATACGTTCTCGTGAATATGTTGAAATTTCACGAGCAGACTTCCATCACTTGTAATGGAGAAGAAGAACAGAATATGATAGACAGGGTGTCACAAAAGTTGGGGAGGAAGTGGTTTCCTGACAGTGATGTGTGACTGAGGTATAAATGAAGATGAATATGAAACGTGTTCATGTACATGTGATTGTGTGTGTTTATATACATGTATATATATGCCGTATATGCGTTTGATATTCTCATACTCATTTGATATCTGCCTGATGTAGAATGGTTCATTTAATCAACAAACTTGTATCTTACTCTTTCTAGAATTATTACACACATGTAGGATATTTGTTTTTTATTGTGCACAAAACCTCATTGTTTATTTCCATAATTTTTAGCTGCATATCTGTTGCTCTTCAGAAACAGTTGGATTGATACTATCAGTCTGTAGAGCTACAGGTACTCTCATGCAAAAAACTTTTAAAGTGGGCTAGTTTTTGACTTATTGACCTAATTTTCTAATGTATTTTGGGGAAATGTTTACCAAACAAATCGAAAGACATTTGGAGTTATCACTTTTTGCATCTGACATTCTTTTAAACACCCTAATCAACTGTAATAAAAATGTTTGTTGAATTTAAGTTTACAAAGTTAATGAGGGTGTAAATAAAAACAAATCAAAAGCTAGTTAAGGGTCGGAAGCATTTTGTTACCATGCATACATATGTGTATTCACACAATGCTTTAAGAGGGCTTGATGGTCGTGGCCATTTTTAGACTGTATTGATCTCCTTTAAAAGAAGAGCTCCATATTGAAATATAGGAAATTACCCAAATTTAAAAAAATAAAGCATATGGATTTTTTCTTCAGTAAATTATTGTTAAAGGTACATGTATATGTGGCGTATTTTTAGTGAATAACAATAATAAGATCTGATTATTTGCTACATTTCTTTACTTAAAGATAGGACTTTCACACAAATTACGCTTTATAAGTCAATCGCATAACAAAGATACAAGAAATCAAAAAAATATTTTTTAATTTTTACCGGCACGGTAAAAAATACAAAAGATTTGAATAACCCCGCCTTAAATGGGTCACGTGACATCCATCTCGGTCTATCAACAAGAATGGCGACGACGAGAATGATATGTATACCGTTAAGTTTGACAGATTTGGCAATGAAAGAAAAAAGAGACAGACTGACAAGGATAGGAACAAAGGGAAGATTGTCATCGGAGACCATGTAGATTGATGGAACAGGAATTAAAGCCAAATTAAACTTAAGTTTCCATGTTGAAGTTGTAGGGGTTTTGCTAGTCAGGTTCGTGCTCCATGTGTTCCGTGTCTTTACTTTATAAGTTTTAAACCACAAGTGGATTTACGTCTAGAGGAATTTTTGAATAAAGAATAAACACTCTCAGTACATGCATCCCTAAGGGAGAGGGGTATTTACTCCGTTTATACCGTGTCGATGATGCTAAAATCGTGTTTCGTCTTTATTACACGTAATTATCAATTTATATCGTTCTACATTAATGAATATCGGAATAATAATGCTTCGAATATCATCTGATATAAGAATTCTCTAATTTAAGACATGAAAAACGTGATTCTAATTTGTAAACTTCTTCCATCGTGTTTTCAATGCTAGGTTTTCCCGCACTCATGCGCAGTGGCGTTATAAATGGCG